>KZ345442.1:83388-93571 GCA_002352805.1 Teladorsagia circumcincta
CCAAAATCAATCAACGGCGGCGCTATAGCGCGGGGTGTATCGATCGTGGGCGGGGTCAATCGCTAGTTGCTCGCACACAATCACCATCGCGCGATCATCATGAAGCGCGATTGCAATCGCGCGATGATGATCGCGCGATTGCAATCGCGCTTCAATCGCCGACTATGGCGGCGATCTCATACATGAGAATAAACACGTTATTGTGAACGCAAAGGGCGTAGCGTAGCTGGTGGCATTGGCATCCCGACGCAAGTTACCAGATTTTATCATTTGCTGTCACTTTCCTTCACCCTCCACTCGGGTTCCGGTCTCACCCCGGGTAATTCCTATTAGTGCAGCTGCCAGCGCAAACCGCGTAACAATTGGTGAGCTCGGCATTCCGACGCCCTTATCAGCTCTATCAGCACCACTCGTTTCGCGCTACGCTACTTGCCATCAGTCTCCTGTCCCTTTCACTATCCAAATTTGACGACTTTTTGAAAGATGAAGACAAAGTTGAGGATTTCCGGTCAGAGAGATCCACCCAACCGCTCAGATAGCTACATATAGTAGGTTGGCCGATGAGAAGTCGTTATTACACCAATCCATTTATCTATAGAAACAGCAACAGAACACGTACACCTAATTTGTGTCCACCTTTTTTAACAGTTGATTGGCTCTGCTTTCTGTGCAAGGACTGAATAGATTTGTTTCTGAAAGGACGCCCTTAAAGCTGTGAATCGAAGAAGTTGGACACAAAATTTTAGCGTCATCGACGTTCTTGAACTCATTTTAGGCTGGAGAGTGCTGTGATGACCGAAATAAATGGTAAATGAAAGGCACCAAGTTTGGACTAATAGACAAGCGAAATCTTCATGTCTCGTTCTTTAATTTCCTTTCGTGAGATTTTCGTGGCATGGGGATTCTGCACTTCTGGGCAGTGATTTCATCTACTGCAATGACCCAATGATGACGCAGCGCTTGGTCTATGCTGTGCGTACAGTGCAACAGTAACTGCCTCACACAAAGTTAACACTTAAAGGCAAAAGTCAGTATCGATGATGAGGTTCTTCCACTCAACTTCCACTCAAATGTGAAAGTAGGGGCGGGAGGTAGCCCGCCAGAGGGGAAAAAAAATCCTGAAATACACAGGAAGTACGAGCCTTTTGCTCCACGCTGCGGAAAAGTTCCAAAGATCAGCTGAGGAATGAGAGACTATGGGAGCGTGGAGAGTGGTAGAGAAGTACGTGTAGAGGTAGCTTAGCAGATCAACATTGCAACACAGACAAGATATCGAGCGGTGAGTGAGGCGTGCCACAACCGGTGGAGCGTGCCTAAATCCTTGACGCTCAGCGTCCAGGGGCCGTTTTTTTGGTGTAGGATGATGGCAGGAGCCCTGCATTAGCCTCTTTTGTCCTTCTAGCCACTTTAAGGGCTCATAGCGTAGAACTGATCGCGAACTTTGCCTTGATTTACAACGAAAAGGTACATTATTGGAAACAAGGGTAGAGGCGGGTAAAGGAGAAAGGACGAAGAAGAAAACATGTAAATGGGCTCGAGAAATGGGATTCCTTCCTTGCCCGCTGATTTCCGCACTCGTATCCTTGTGCTCTATTCAACAGTAACGCTCTCTCTGCTGTCCAGTCACTTGCATAGTATATAGACCTGTGGCGAGTGATTACGTAGTCGAGCGGTGGTGACGTCCCAGGGCACTTGTGCCTATGAGAAGGTCATGCAAATCGCCGGAGGCATACCCTTCGATGCGAATTGCGTGTTGGTAAGCCTGTCTCTCAAGTAGGTGAGTTCTCGTTTTTCAACCTTCGCTCTTATCGTGAAATACCCTTTAAAGCTACATCGTCTCGCATGCAATCTATAGCTTAGACCGATATGCATGCTTCTCGCCCTAGAGACATTTATCTGTCTTGGAAGCGACGAAACCAAAGGGTGTTCTCACCGCTTCGCTGTAAATACGTATGGGGGTTATTTGGGGTGCTGAATAGGAATATGACCTCCATTTTCGGTGCTGGCGCCAAGGGTGTTTTCCCAAATTCGCTGTAGACTCATGCATGGGTGTTATTTGAGGTCCTGATTACGAATCTTACATTCGATTTTGGCATTCGCGCTATTTGAGGCATATTTTTTCTCTCCTGAGCTCTCTCACTTATAGTGGCTAGGAATTAGCCTGGAGAGGCGCAGCGTTTGGCGAATGTTGAAGGGTTTGAGATCGCAAAGTAGTTGGCTTACTCACTTGTGAGCCCTTCTTTCTCCAAAGGCTTAGTCCTGATTGCGACCAAATTAGTGAGAGGGCGCAGGCAAGCAGGAAATAGGCGCTGAGTAGCATCAACGACAAAAACAAATGCCATATTCGTAATCAGCACCCCAAATAACCCCCACGCACAAGTCTAAAAATTCTAAAAAAAGCAAATTTGACGAAAACACCCTTGGCGCCAACTGCCGTCCTTTTGCACCAATTTGGCGCCAGCGCTAAAAATGAAGGCCATATTCGCATTAAGCACCCTAAATAACCCCCATGCACAATTCTACAGCAAATTTGGTAAAAACACCCTTGGCGCCAAATGGCGTCCTTTTGCGCAAATTTGGCGCCAGGGCCAAAAATGAAGGTCATATTCGTATTCAGCACCCCAAGTAACCCCCATACGCAAGTTTACAGCGAAATCGGTGAGATCACCCTTGACGTCAACTGGCGCCAGCGCCAAAAATGAAGCTCATATTTGTGATCAGGACCCTCGGTAACCCCCATATGCGAAGTTTCACCGAAAAAAATTTTTTGACCCATCTCACCCCCACTGGGGTTGTAATAGTGCAATAGTGGCGAGAATTTTAACCTAAGAAGCCGTTCTTTCTTGGAAAATCGTTTCTAGGAAATTGATTCATCCTTTGATGCTCCAGAAAGCGGCCTTTTGAGCGAGCATTAACTCATCGTGAGATATGTTCGAGCACAGAAGCAAAAACAAATAAACACAGTGAGCGACACAATGACAGGAATTCTGGGGAGGAGATGAGCGAAACGTGTTGTCCTTGGCACTTCTCCGCTCTCCTTGGCTTACTCTTAGTATCATCTTGTCTGCCAACCTTATATACATGTAGCAGGGCAAGTTGGAATAGCGCATTTTCGCTTCACCTAACGTTGTAGTCTGTAGTTTCCATGGCGTCTTTTGTTGAAACCTCTGCATTTGATTTCGTATAAATTGTAACTTTTTTGTACTGTATGCCAAACGAGGTTTTCAAGATGGAATCTTTGTTTGCTGGCCTTCTCCTTTTTCAAAGACCTAGAGATTGTCTTTTTGATTTGTTTGCTACTCGATCAACCGCATGTAGTGCGAATGAGTCAGTGTCGAATGTGTCAGAATTATTTTAAAGGAGGACTCCACGGAAAGAACGAAGGTCGAGGAAGTGGGAAGTCACCTAGTGGGGAGACCGCCGGACCTCTTGAGGGTGCGGACAGACACGCAACCGGCAACGGCATATTTGACCTCGGAGAGCTAGCAGGGCTTAATCTTGGGGGGTCCGCCTGTCTCCGCCCACCGTCTGTCTAATCACTCGCCACAGGTCTATACGCGTCGACTGATTAGATAGCCGAGAGAGCGTTATATTGAAGAGGGCACAGCGATGGGATTCGCATCAATGTCGAGATCAAGACGGAAGAAAGGGGTCCCGTTTCTCGGGTTCTGTGCCGTTTCACATGGCTTTTCCTTCTTTCTGGTACTACTCACCATTCCAACCTTAATTTGGAATAAATTGCTTTTTCATCGTAAATTCCGCCTTTAACGCGTATTACACCGACTTGATGAAGCTCATTCGCAATATCGACGTCATACCAACCTAAGTCGTGAGCTAGAGCTCCGCATCGGTGAAATCCCAGGCGAGTGACTTGCTTCACTGAGTACTCGGTGTTCTATGACCTCGAGAACGCTATAAGCGGTGGATCGAGCAACTAACAAATCAAAAAAATTCAGATAACTAGCAGGCCCCTAAGGCGAAATGGTCGAAAGGAGGGCCAGTAAATGAAGATTTCTTCTCGAAAACCTCGTTTGGTAAGGATTGGTTGAGGATTGGCTAAAGTTGGCTTTTCAGTGGAATTGATCTGGTCGCTCTTCTAATACAAATTGTTCTACAGCAGAATATCTAATCATCGGAGTAAACCATCGACAAGAAGAGCTCGTTACGGCCTCGAGACAACACACTTCACACTTTCTCCTTTTCTCTTCGCTTTTCCTCCAACATTCTCGCATAGGTCAGCACTAATAACTTTCCTTGCCTCTGATCCTTCCTTTTAAGTAATTGTTTTAAAGTACTTTGCAATAAAAGAGCTCGACAACAACTTTAGCTTCCAAACGATGGATTGAGCTCGATTCGAGCGCAGCTTCGCATGCATCTCCGAGAAATTATCTTGGAAACAGAACCAATTCTTCCGCGCTCGCACACATGATTCCGGCAAACATCTTACTGAATTTCGTAATGGGGCCGACGAAAGTTCCATGGAGACTTTGAATTGTCCTGCGAAGTAGCCAATCAAACAGCTCGTCGGAGCAGAGAAGATTGTTTTCAGGGTGATAAAGGATTCCAAGGATTGTTACGGATTATGCCATGAAATCAGAGGACGAACATTGAATCATCAAAAGGATCACGGTCATAGAAATCAAAGACCTTGAGTTTGAAATTAAAAATCGCTAGCGGCGCGCTCTTATTACGGTAATTTTTGCCAACCCGTATAATCGGCCAAGTTGGTGTGCATATATGTGTAACCTGTGTGACTATCCATGTGTGTGTCCAGAAGAAAGAAAAGGCGAAAAGAAAGACAGACAAGCAAAAGCATAGCAGCCAAAAATGGACCCTGTTCTGCTCGACCTGGTCACAATTTCATACAAAAATCGGCCCAATTTTTGTCACGGTTTCATGCCCCAGATGATGCATTTCACATTTCCCATTCGAGAATGAACTTCGGGTTCCTTTCCACGCGAGAATGATCAGTCCGTTGAGACAAAAAGTTTAGAAGAAGATTCGATGGCAGAGCACAGCTTTGTGGAAGCTGACATTTCTCTCGCGGCACGCCCTCCATTTCTGTTGAAAAGTCAGGAGGTTATCATCGGCTCACTTTTGGACACCATATCATGTAAAATTCCTGGAGGACTTCTTGTGCTCGGTTGAATTTGGTCCGAATCTGGAGCGGTTGCTTCCCTCAACACCCTTTCCGACAACCTCACCTTTACGGAGCCCGACAGCAATTTCTACCACACTGTTCTTCTAACAACTGAAGTGCTACCACAACCAAAAAGTTTCGTGAAACAGAAGTGAAAAGTGATCGAAAAACATGAGGTGGACGTATATTTTGGGACATCGGTCAAGTGGCCTTTTACACTAAAGTTATTAGAAAAAATCCTGCGATCTCAACCTGTAAGTTGGTGTTCATAGGCAATTTTGCATTCATATTTCATACATTGTCACATTGGAAACATTTTTCAAAACACTTAAATTTACAAGATTTCGGGAATTTCTTATGTGGACGATAATTATGGGACGCAGTGTATAAGTGGTATGTGAGTTGGGACAGGGACACCGGTGGTATGTTATTGAAAATGATACCAATTGATCTCGCTGATAGGGCGCATTAATCTTTGACGACAATGCGGTTTTGCGGTAATCGGGTTCTTGGGACCACGCCTCTTTTTGGCGCCGAACTTTCGCTGAACATTAGGTAAAATTGTCCCTAAAAGCACTTAGTCTATCGGATTTTTGATTTGAGCATTATTCCTATTACAGTTACAGTCCTTAGCTTTTTTTCATATTATGTAATGTATTAGGTTGTCGGAAAGGTCTTTGACCATTTCCATCTGTATGTTGTGGATTCTCCAGGAATGCTTTTCGAACATCCATTGTAAAGCGTATGTAAACCTTGGTCAATGATCTCTCCAGAGCATTTCCGCCGAGGGATTTCGCAGCGATATGGTTGAGAAAACTGATTTTGAATGAAAGCATGTTTGGCCACTCTTAATTCTAAAGCCCAGAAAACGCGTCAGTGGAAGCAGTGCGGCGAGAGCTCTATGTCCTTCGATGGAGCTTAGGAGTATCTTTCACGACATGGCAAACGCTTGGTTGTCGATGTCCAGAATCTCGAGAAAAAAGCCCAAAGTCGGTCAGCATGTTACGCTAAGTGAAAAGTGTCATCTGGAGTTGTTTGGAAACACTTTGCGGTGTTCTGCACGGTGGCTGACATAGCTTCCCCCACAGTTATCAGAAGATATAGCCACTTCTCAGCAGCTCGTCAAAAAGAAGAGAAATTTCGGCAAAACGATTTTGTGATCCCGGTGACAACCGTTTCCAAAAGCCTTTAGATTTTGCACGATTATTTGATCTACCGTCTGTATCTTGCTTGGTCCGACAACTTTGTCCGTGGTAGCAAGGAGATTGTTCTTCAAGTAGACCAGAGCCAGAAGCGCCACTGGCTCAGACGCGTAGATTCAATTACTCTGACATCAGTTCCAGCACTGCAACTTTGAAGGCAACTTTTAAAGTTGGTCAAGCTGCAAGCGATTCGTTAATCGACAGCTCCTACCAGCGAGCTGCACTGCTGTTGTAGTTTGATAATGTGGGCATGCGGATGCGATCTCTGGCACTATGCTTGGAAAACATCAAAAAAGTTCACTTCATTCAGGCAACCACCGTCAAGGAATTTTGAAGAAAGTCCAGCAGAAGTCTCAATGCCCCTTATGTAGCGTTCTGTCTCGCCAGCAGATCCGACCCCAACAGAATATCGTCTGCTTCTATTGCTGTTGATGCAACTAAGAGAGGGAGAGCTTCATTATCCGGAGTACTCGTGAACGACCTTCATTAGTTTTTTTGCCCCGAAAGCTCAGGATTTCTAGGCAAACGGCATCCACAAGTGACCTGCTGAAAGCCAATATGTTGAGGACTACGATGGGGCACATGATTGAAAATTGCTGACTGGGCTAAAGAAGAAAGTGGATTTGAAAAATGGCCGAAGACTTTTCCGACAACCTAATAGAAACAGTAGAATTTTTGCCACAGTTCAAACCCCTCACTGTGCCTGAATACTATGAGAAGATGAAGAATTTCGGAGTAGTGATTGATCATCAGTCTAGTAACGCAAAACCCCACTCATCTGCCTGCGGGCTGAATGCCACCAATACTTAAAGGCGAAATTCAGGATTGAATTGATGAGGTAGTCTACCCAAATGTGAAAGTAGGGGTAGGAGGTGGACCGCCAGTGGAAAAAAAAGGTAAAAAAATGATTAAATACAGAGGAAATACGAGCTTTCTGCCCTACGCTGCGGGGTAGTTCAAAAGATCGGCAGAGTCGGCAGAGTGATGAGAGATAACGTGACACGGAGAGTGGCAGACAATTCCGAGTAGAGAGAGCATAGCAGATCACCATTGCGATGCAGACAAGATATCGAACTGTGGGTGGAGCGAGCTTCATCTGGTGGCGCGAGCCTAAATCCTTGGCGGCTAGCGTCTTCATGACGCATTTTGATGCAGGAACGTGGCGCTTCTTCTGCAGCTGCGTCCCACGCACTTCTAACCACTCTAAGGGCTTATTAGGTGGGTCTGAGCCCTTAGAGCCCTCGCCTTTAAATTTCGTATCCTTAGTATATATGATTCGCTAAGTATGTCTGTCTGCGTGTGTGTGTACGTCCGTCTGTCTGTCACGAAATTCATAGCGCGCTTCGCTGCGAGCATGGAGCCCTGTATTCCATGTGTAATGAAGGGGTGGGACAGGAACTTATTTGGTGGGGTTTATGAAGTGATAACGACTGATACGATCTGATAAGAGGCGCTAGAACGCAAATTTCGCGTAGTTCATAGCGAGCGTCCCAATAGCAATGGGGTGGTGGTTCCACGAAGTGATATACAGGGTGGGACAGAAACATATTTGGTGGGGTCAAAAAAGTGATAACGACTGATAAGATCTGATAAAAGGCGCTAGAATGCAAATTTCACTAGTTCATAGCGTGCGTCCCAGTACCAATGGGGTTTGGCTTCATGAAGTGATGTACAGGTTGGGACAGGAACACATTTGGTGTGGGAAAGAAAGTGATAACGACTGATAAGATCTGATAAGAGGCGCTAGATGCAAATTTCGCACATAGGGCGTCCCAGTAGCAATGGGGTTTGGCTTCATGAAGTGATGTACAGGTTGGGACAGGAACACATTTGGTGTGGGAAAGAAAGTGATAACGACTGATAAGATCTGATAAGAGGCGCTAGATGCAAATTTCACAGTGGGCGTCCCAATAGCAATGGGGTGTTGGTTCCATGAAGTGATGTACAGGGTGGGACAGGAACATATTTGGTGTGGGACAGAAAGTGATAACGACTGATAAGATCTGATAAGAGGCGCTAGAACGCAATTTTCGCGTAGTTCATAGCATGCGTCCAAATAGCAATGAGGCGTTCCTTCCATGAAGTGACGTACAGGGCGAGACGGGAACATATTTGGTGTAGCCAAAAAAAGTGATAACGACTGATAAGATCTGATAAGAGGCGCTAGAACGCAAATTTCGCGTAGTTCATAGCGAGCGTCCCAATAGCAATGGGGTGGTGGTTCCACGAAGTGATGTACAGGGTGGGAAAGGAACATATTTGGTGGGGTCAAAAAAGTGATAACGACTGATGAGATCTGATAAAAGGCGCTAGAACGCAAATTTTACGTAGTTCATAGCGTGCGTCCCAATAACAATGGGGTGTTGGCTTCATGAAGTGATGTACAGGTTGGGACAGGAACATACAGTGCGTTTCATAACTATAAGGTCACCCTAAAATTTTGCATTTCCGGAACAAGCAGACGACTGGGATTTTTTTTGTTATCACCAGCAGATTCCTCATTACGAATAACCCCTGTAAGGCAGTTTTGGCACGAACAGCTTTTCTTCTAACTTTCTTATAATTATTTCTTGGTTTTTGCACCGTTTCATAATTATAAGGTCACCCTGAAAAAATGAATATAGCTTTGTGTGAAACAACAAATCTGACTATGAAAATGAATATTTGGTCCATACACATCCAGCAGCTGAATTTCTCAACTGGTTTGTATTCGTCTTTTGAAGAAAAGACCAGATTTATGCATTTCGAGGTGCTCGGCTTGGTTCTTGAGACATTGCCGAGCAATGCGAAATACCTGTGGCTCTATTCATGGGTATTTGGAGAGCTTCTATGTCTCCAGATATTTCACAAGCACTGGACATCCACAGGGACCTCCTAACAATGATCAGGGGAAAGTTATAAGGGCTGCTCCAAACAGTACCTCTACTTGAAATTACATTCACTCGTAATCTAATGTTTTTATCTTAAAAACTAAGAACTGAAGAATGGTGAAAATAAGCAGCAACATTTTAAGGGATGCAACAAGAATTGCTCAAAGCGCACTGGTCATTAGGAGGTGGTACAACTTCAATCCGTAAAGTTGAACTTACAGCGTGATCGAACAAAGTTGGGCCTGCGGCGCAATCGCACCATACAGCGAGTAAATCTCAGTAGGGACGGTATTTTATGGATGAAAGTGGTTTAGACAAACAGTTTCTGTAGATATGAACGCTTTAGACGTGACTCGCGAAGGTATCCGGTTTATTTCAGCGCTCGCGATTCTAGTGAAGGAAATGCGAAAGGTGTTAGCGCTTTCTGTGATGATGCTGAACCGGAAATTTTTTCCATGACCTGCGTAATGAGCTGCAAAGATGTTCGTAGAGCCTTGCAAAGACATTCGGTCGCTTTTCTAAGCTTGAGGCGTCGCCTACACAACGTATTCTTACAGAAAATTGCGGGTGCTCATGTAATTCAGTCAATTAAAAACCGCAACATTCTCTAAATCCAGACGGTTTGAAAAGGTCATCCTGTTATTCCAGTCGCTTTTCGGTAGAATCTCTCAGATACATCTTCGTCGTGGATTATCGCGCAGATACGCACCAGCTAGGAACTCCAAAAGTGCTGAAACAAGCACCATTGAAGCATGCATGTGGATCGATGCTCAGCCGACTCTGAATCTCAACTCCAGTATGCCACTGAGGATATCTGGTCTTGCACTTACTAGAGGAGGAACCATGGATTATCATTTCTTCAATGTCTTCCATCAATCTTATCTGATTGTTCTTTTTCTCAGGGTGACCTTATAATTATGAAAAGGTGCAAAAACCAAGAAATAATTATAAGAAAGTTAGAAGAAAAGCTA
>KZ345442.1:132069-142495 GCA_002352805.1 Teladorsagia circumcincta
ACATTCCGCTATTAGGTTGTAGGTTATTCTATGTGATAGATTAGTCAATATAAGATTATTAAAAGGTTAATCTATTCTATGTCACTCAGAAGTTATTCATCAACATAAATGCAAATCACCTGGAAAGCATATTTTGGGTTGATAATTTTTCAAATTGTTGAGGTTCTTTGCGTAAGCTTCATGTCGTTGCGTCACTTCGTCACAGAACTCTTCTGGTCCACAGTCCGAATTTTTCGTGCACTTCTTTGAAAATTCTCCCGTGTGTTCATAAAGTGATGCTTTCAAACTATCTGGCCGTGCCTGGTGGTGTTTGAGAATATTGGTGGGAAGCAGAAACAATTTTTTCTCATGGAATTGTTTTGAGTATGGGATCGCTGAAACAAAGAATGTCTCTATCGGGAAAGGAAAGAGTAAAGTTCTCCTAGCACCTATGTTTACCTAGAGCCGCCATCAAATTTCAGTTGTTTAATTACTCCTCAAAATTCTGTTGAAAGTCGTGGAATGCAGTTAATCAATATTTTCTAGTATATCAGCTTCTGGAGGCCGTCCTCCTGATCGTCTAATCCTAGCAATTTTTATTTCCTGTCTGTAGTAAAACTTTCGGTAGTACTTATAATTAAAAGCTCCCAGGTCGCCAAGGCCGTTCAAGAAGAGATGTACACGACTAGATGTGCCTTCAAACGGTGATCTCAAATATGCCTTCCAAATCTGCTAAACGCTTCTATGAACGGAGTTATGAAGCAAAACAGTGGAGCGAGCGATAGTGGTCGGGGCTCACAGTCAAATCGTCGTAGGATCGGTCCCTTGTCGTGTTTTCCTTCTTCAGGAGTACAGCTAAACGGCTTTTGCTAGCCTGTTCAACTGAATACCTGAAGATTGCAAGACAGTAATTACCATAAGGGACTGATCCTTCAACATTTTGACTGTGAGTCCCGACCACTACCGCTGCGCTATTTGCTTCATAACTCCGTTCAGAGAATCGTTTAGCGGATTTGGATGGCAGATCTGAGATCAGAGTCCGAAGGTACATCTAGACGTGTGCATCTCTTCTTCAATGACTATGACGATCTGGGAGCCTTTCCTCGTTAGATCAGAGTGCAAATGTAAGTTGAGGATGAGATAAGAAGTAGATAACGACTCTAGCGAAGGTGAAACAAATTTGTATTACACAAAGAGCTTTGCGATGAACTGGCTCCCTCGCAGTTGTCTAGGAGTCCTTCCTGAACTAAGCAAGGAAATTTGCGTCTGCTTGAAAGCAGTCAGCAAGGGTTCGAACAGGCAAAGTGTATGAGAACTTGCACATCAATTTCTAGCGATTTGGTGTAGTCGTTGTTGCTATCACACTGTGGCACAGGAAGTAAATTTTTGCAAAAGCGAAGGACCTTATAATTATCAAATGGTTAATAGAGCAAGTGTTAGTAATGTAGCAGGTAGCAGGTGCAGTTTGATCCACATTCACTTCA
This sequence comes from Teladorsagia circumcincta, assembly GCA_002352805.1. NCBI lineage: Eukaryota > Metazoa > Nematoda > Chromadorea > Rhabditida > Trichostrongylidae > Teladorsagia > Teladorsagia circumcincta. The sequence goes on from KZ345442.1 coordinate 133,533, forward strand.
CGCGTATGCTGAGTTGCTGTAGGAGAGATGAAACGCACAGCTCCATAGAAGATCATCTCTCACTGATAGATCTGATGTGAATTAAAGCAACAGTCCCAGCAGGGTGGACGTGGTCGGAATTGGCTGCAATTACCTCGGCCGATTTCGACCAAGATGCTGTTCAACTCCTAGTCAAAGAGAGTGACTGAACAAAAAAACTCACATTGGAAAGACGCTAAGATGGGAGTTGGACAGCTTCGAAGTTGGCGTGTTCGCAATCAGCCAGGGGATTATAGCTGATTGCGACCACGCCCACTCTGCTGGGGTTGTTTTTAAGGACATAGATCTCAAATTAGTCAAGCACTGAAAGCCAACACGTACATGTCCTTGGAGCAGGCAAGGGTCGCGTGCATGGAGATGAGTGGTATCGAAGGTGAAAAACGAAAATTCGATACAAAACAGCCTACACAGCTTGGAAGAAGTGGATAATGGTGAGCTTCGATAGGCCAGATCGAATTGGCCCGATGCACAACATCATCATCATCAACAACATCCCGTCTATTGTAGATGGAAAACCATCCTGCGATGGGCGAGGCGACCTTCATAAGGGCGATGCTTAATGAAATTCGTAACATGGTTACACGAAAGTAGAGAAAAATTTTGCAATTGAGCACTGTTTAAGGTGTTCCTAGCATACGCAGTGTGAGCTGAGGCCCGCCCACATTGAGCGGAACGTGTCGTGATGGTGGAAGCATTTTCAACAGCAAGTGCTCATACTCTATTATGAAGTCTCAGCGAGCATGAAAAAGTTGGGAAGAGGTGGAGAGGTTGAATATCTGTGGTGGGCATGGCGAACATCAAGTGGTCAAGCTTTGCTACCAACCTTGTAGTCGATTCCATGTTTCGGAGGCAGGAAAAGAAGTGGGTGGATGTTAGGAATGTCAAATAATATCGGTGGGCGTGCACCGAAATGCGGAAAGTTGACCACGAATTCTATAAATGTATATGTAGAAAGACAGTCCAGTGACCGGGGAAAAGCGGACAATAGGAGAAGGTCTGAAGCCATCGGTGGGTGGGGCTCCCGTTGGCGGAGCTTAAAAGCTAAGTAGCCATACGGTCCAGATATATTATACCAGTTTAGCTCCGCACACAACAGCGTGCATGACGCGGTAGGCTTCGGCGAAGGTGGATAGCTTGTGGAGCGTTGGGTTCCGCCACTCAAGAACCCAACAGTCATGTAGTTGCTTCGTGGAAGGCGTCAGCATACCTTCGGCAGGCTACCTTGATTTGCTGAAGCCCACCGTTTGAAACGCGCGGTGAAATGCGGAGCTAAACGCGTTTGTAAACAACGACCTTGAATCGAAGCTCAGGATAATTTAGCGGTCGAATATGAATGTGATGATGTTGAACGGAAACACCCAGTAATCACAATAGCACTCCTTCTAACAAACACAGAACATTCCAAGGAGCTACGGGGAGAGTAGCGGTCGTAGTGACGACAACGCATAAAATTAAGTTGAAAGGCTTGGAGTGCGACGCTCTCCCTATCTAGAACTTGGTTGAGTGACCTCTACATTCTGCCGCATACCGCTGTTATCGCAGTTTTTGGTGCGTCGACAATAGGTTGTAAACAGTGATGGTATGTATTACATTGAACAAAAGAATAAGGAAATAATGAAAAAAGAAATCTAGAGCAGCTCGTTTTTTGCAGGAACTATGAACCAACGTGCTAGGAGGAAATCGTTAGCCCTTCCAAAAAGTTCTGTCGCTACAGTTCTTCTCCGGAGGTTCTATTTTATGTTTTAAATTTTCAATGAATTTTCTTGCTCAAAGTTTGAGCAACGCAGTTCGGAAGAATTTTCAGATCCTGAGTACGGCACTCTTTTAGTATTTTGCATGCTTTCTCTCTTCAACCCAAAAAGGTCTTCAAGGAGAGAAAGCAGGTTAAGATGTTTGAGAGACACTCGATATATAGAGTAAGTGCTTTGATGCATTTGCTCGAAACGTTCTTCCAAAAATAGCGAGAACCCCGATGGTGATGAGGTTGATGTTCGGCTATCGTACGCTGCCAACGATCTCCCATAAGTTCTGATTGAAGCACGTGTTAATGGGACAATCGAGCAGCTTCCTTAGAGGCCGAATGTAATTATTCGTGGTTCGCGCTCGTGTGGGAAGTAGTGCAAAGCTCAAAAAATCCGAGAAGGGAAGCGACAAATCGCCAATCTGAAGTCTCACCTCCTCTCTTCAGGCTTTCTTTTTACAAAATGGTGGAATGGTTTTCTACTGATATGCAACCTATTATGTAGAGCACATTCTCTGCTATAATCTGCGCAGCACAGCTGAATGGATCGATCTCGATCACATTTCAAAAATTCGCAAAACTAAAACTGCTTGTAGGAAAGTTACAGTGACTTTCACAAGATCAGCGGCTGGCCTAGTTGTGCGAAACCAAGTGGATCTGCTTCGCTGGAGTAGTGCTCTTCACAGTATGACTAACATACACTCAAATCCTCATTGCCCAGTGTTCATCAGGGTGGATAACGGTTGAGGAAATCCTCAACAAGGGAATCGTAATTGTCAGGATGGGTCATGGGGGGTCGTACCTGTGAAAGTCGGCAGCGAGCGCATCAGTGGCATCATGGTGCAAATAGGAGGAAGATCGTGTACCGCAGCAGAAAACGAGGATGTGCGAGACAACTTTATATCAAAAATGTTCTTTCTGCTCGCTCTTAATACCTCGCTCACAGTCAAGGAACGCTGTCGCAAAAACGACAATGGAAGGAGAGCCCTTGCCAAATGAAGCAGTTTGTCGCTTATAGAAAGTACGAGATGTGTTTACTACAATATCGATTCAGTCAATAGGTCATCATCATATAGCACTTTCCAATCGAGTGTACCGCTTTGAGTGACGGTCAGATGCATGGCGTATGAGACGAGAGTGGGCAATGTCGATTGTCCCTTTTCATATCGCCTACGCTGGAAGGTTGTATTCTGGATACGATTCGAGTTTTGCCCACGAAATATTCTGCAACGGTAAAGAAGCGATTATTGAGCGGTCAAAGATGGTCCTCGATAGAACCTCGACGCAAATTTCCTCTCAACCAAAAGACTTGGAAAGAACCTGAATAGACTATCAGAAAGCGCAATCCCTCTGCTTTTCAAAACTATCTTTATTTTTTTGATCGCACAAGAAGTTAGAGAGATATTGCCATTAGAGTGGCAAAAGCTCGCGTGAGAATGTCACCGTCCTCGACGCTGACTCGACGAAATTTGGGAGACCTTATCTCTTTGCATGAAAAGCTTTCAAAGCAATTTCAATACTGTTTAGCAGTGGCTGGCCTAGCTCCATCTAACTCGACCGAGTGCTATTCAAAAGGTTCGGAAATTGGGGTTGGAACCTTTTCATAGAAGGTGTACTTTCCGGTGATTTTGAGAGGAGCATCAGCAAATCTGACCCAGAGTCAAACCGCGCAGCACCTATCGCGAAGTCGGCCGTTGGTCGATTACAGGCTGTTGCGATGCTCTTCTATGAACTTCTCAAACATTCGCCTTGGCATGGACAGCTCTGTGAGATTGCAAAAACTCTCTCCGCTTGAACCCGAGTCTCGCATGTGACAGACGCGGATATTCACCACTACACTACCACTACACTCCGTCCTTGGGAGAGAATCAAAATAGGAGGGGTCGTGCCAAGACTTCGATTTTAGGGGCGGGAGGGGTCGTACTTCTGCGACCACGTCCTCGACACGATTTTCACCTTGCTCGCAGGTGTCGGTATCAATACTGCAGCGATAGCTCGTTGAGAAAAAGTGGGAACTATGGCAGATGTTGCCTGAGCGCATCACGTATAGCTGAACGAGTTTACTCACGATTCTCGTTTCATACAGAGGGAATATGGGTTTCAGATACCTACATCAAGAGTATGGGAAGAGGCAGTGTAAAATTGTTCGAAGGAGTCGACGCCTAATCAAGATGACACACAGCTTTATGTTTAATTTATGAGCATATTTCGTCGAGAAAGACGGCTTTTTGGATATAGGAATATTAAAGCGAGAGATTAATATAAAGCGTGTGTGCAGCGTGTAAGTGCATGCACCAGTGGAAGCAGTAGTCAGGGGCCTGAGGAAGCGATATGTGACGTTTTTGTGGCCAGAGGTGCGTTAGCTGCACCGTACTGGGCTTGCCGTTTCTTTCTGAACTCCACCACGGCCTGAGCTCCGCCCCCTTCCATTATCGTTTTGGTGAGGTATTCCGCTTTGAGTGCGTATCCTGTAACTTTCCCATGGAAAGCGATACCAACCAGAGCATGGTCTTCACTGGTATGATAGTGACCATCGGTTCACCATATGCAAAAGATCTGTTATTCGGTTGCTAACTCGTCCATTATTGGAGGTCAGTGGGCAAAGGGAACGGTCCCATTATGCGCATTCTTGACAGATTTCTTTGCGTTTTCTGCCACTGGGGCATTATTCAGCATCCCCACTTCCACCAAAAAGCCAGTCCCATCTTATCGTAATCTCTCATTTCAAGCAGAGATTACAGTCTGGTATCAGGATTGCTGATTGGTTTCTTTCGGAGAAACACAGCCAGTTGCCGGTTCGGCTACTTTTCATCTATTAAATCTCTCGATCTGCAATCTCGTTATGACTATAGAGGTAATACCATGTGATTTTCAGAGCAGAGTTCCCCTTCAGAGGAGGTATAATGGTATAAGAAGCCGTATGTAGAATCTTAGAAAGAAATCTTCTACTTAAAAAAGTCACCCATTCGACAGCCTAATAGCAGACATTGTGATGGTAAAATCTTTCAGTTTGCAGTGCCTACTTTTTTCTCGAATACTTTCGAAGAAACCTATGGCATCTCGAATTTTAAGAGCAAATACCCCTAACTTATCATCCTTTATTCTGCTGAGAGTATTATTCTCGCTATGCCTGCATGAGCTCAGAAATCAATAGAAGTGATAGTCGGAAAGCATCTGAGTCGTCTTTTGTGTGTGCTGCGAAATGGCCACCATTTTCAACTTTTGCTGTGGCGCGTTCCAAGTCCAACGTATGCGTTTGCGACAGCAGTATCAACTCTTATGTGCCGAATGAAGAGTCTACAGGGGTGGCCAAAAAAAGAGACACTTTGCCCGAGGCACACATCACCAAACTTTTCTTCCCCCAGGGTGCCGCTGTTCATGGAAGTTTCACCGTCTTCAGAAGATGACGTCATCTGCCGTCGCCGTCGAGGTCAAGTATGTCATCAGTAATCGCTCTATCCCCAAGCAGTGGCAAAATTATTTCAATCGATTAGCTGGTGAACGTCTTTCTATAAGCTGTACCTACAACTATGCAAGACCCCTTCCGGCCAGCGCTTTCAAATACCTCATAATGGTCCACGTTCCGTGGAGGATCACGCTGAGCTCGAACCGTGCACAAGGTTTCCATGGTAAATTCTTCTGATGTCGTCGAAGTAGAAGTCACGAAGTTTGGTGATGTTTGGGATGTGCTCTTCAATTTTCAATTGGGAGCATTCGATTATAATTCAGCAAAGTGTCATTAGTGCCTCTCAGAGCGAGAGGTGAAGTGTCTTTTTGGCCACCTCTGTAGAAGCGTCTGCATGCACGATGTTAAATAGGTTGAGGCAATGTCATTTTGACTGCCGCGTGGGGCCGCATTCTTCTATGCAAAGAAGCGCCAGGATTGAGGAGATTGCTTGCAACAAAAGTTGGGTTTCTAAGCAGAAACTTTCGAAATTCTGCACGTCTGCACGCACGTCTGATCTCCGATTGCTTCCAAGGCAGACGTAGATCTTTTTTGTTGGTTCAGGAAGGATCTCACAGCGAGCCACAACGACAGCAATTTCACGTTCCAGAATACGTGAATGGAATTGTATTCAGATATTTTGTGGTCTTTTCATAACTATTGTTACCCGCAAGAAAAAAAAACTATTACAAAATAACAATCTTCACTTTAGACAATCAAGGAATACTCTTGAGTACATAGAACATGCGCTGAGAAAAATATGCATGACCCATGACTGCCATAGATGTTATACTACAATGCCTCCGTACTTATATGCCATTGCAGGTATTGGGCTGTTTCATAATTCGTGTCTCATTTCTATTCAGAACAAATTACTTCTTTTCAAGACCGTTTCACGGCGGAATACGTCAACATGTTGAAGAACGCTTGAAGGACTTTGAGAATACGGTTTCAGAAGATCAAGCAGGCAACGGGTTAATCAACCAGAAAGAAAAATAAGTCAGTGACAATAATTGATGATTACGTTTTATGATACTCAAATGAATCCTATTGCAAGGAGGACAGCTGAGAAGATCAGTGCTGTGTTTGACACAGCCTCTACTATTGATAGGGATTGAGCTAGTAATCCAATCGCTAGGGCAAAGAAGAAATTAGCTGTGAAGTTCAACCTCATACTGGACCTGCGGTCACATTTGATGAGGGCCCCTTGCACCATGAATTGGGAGTGCATCCAGAGGTTACAACCAGGCTACTGTAGCGATACCTGGGCGCAACCGATGCACCAGCACACACCATCCGGATGCAAATGAATGCAGCAGAATGAACTCTTGATGGAAATCATATGGTCCGGCCAACCATGAGCGAGAATCACTCCTGACCATTTGGGAAAAACTTATTCCACGACTGTATGATCAGAGCCTTCTGTAGTCGGTCGCCACTGGAGATGAGTCATGAGCCCACTGTGACATCAACACGCGGAACTCCAGATGTTTACCTCGCACACAGGAAGCACCAGCTCACCTTAAGCCCGAACTCTGTATTCTAAGAATATTGTTCTTGGTTTGTCTATTCACTGGGTGGCTTTTTTTGGGAATCACTTCACTGTATGAAGACAAGCATTGCGACAGTCAGCGTGTAGTAGCTCTTCAGGCTGGCTTCGCTAGTGCGAGGAAACCGTCGAAAGTGTCTCAGAATCTCCTTTCTCCGAATGTATTCCTGATCTCACATTGCAATGCCAACCACATTTTGAGCGAGGTAGCCAAGGCCACGATACCTCTCCATCGTATAGCACTGGCATCATTCCATCGGTCTGCCGCCTCCTCCGCGCCCTGAATCAGCAACTGCCAGAGAAAAAAGTTAAAGATAGAACCATCCCTAATTCGACTTTTCCCAGCTCATCAGTTTCCAGCTTCACTCATTCTGGGCGGGTAGCTTCAAAACCTTCCCTAGCAAATGCACGCATATTAACGACCATAATGGTGGTTATGCTTCCGATCAGTTGTTTGCTAGAAGAGATGAAACTTGAATAAACCAAAGTGTCAAAATTGGGATAGGAATGAGACAACATAATATTTGAAAACCCTTCCAAGAAGGGCTATTCCTATGTTGTGTCCCTTCTTCGAGCCCTACTGTCGCCAGTGGGTAAATTTGTGCCGCTTCAGAGCATAAACATGCTCGTCACTGACTTATCAACTGACTGCCTGGTAATTGACCTGCGCGAGTTAAGATGAGTATGAGTGGGGGCCGTAGCTGCGTGCTGTTCGTGCTAATAGGAATAAGACAATGGGAGAAAGAAAAAAAAGAAAAGAAGAAAGTTACGTGCGCTAAGAGAAGATCATCGGTCATTTTGTTCGAAGTCGAATATCGAAGATTAACACTACTGATGAGAGATTATGTGGGAAACCATTACATCACCGAAACCTATTCACCAGTTCCCCATTATTAGCAGGTGATTGGTAGACTAAGAGCTTGACAGTAGAGAAAACCTCTGGGTTGACCTTAAATGAATAAGAGGTAAATCGTTAATATGGAACTTTAGGTTTTGATCCCAGCTGTAAAAAGATTGTCATCAAATTAAAAGGCGAAAGGTGGAACCGTTGTCGAGTAGCCCTACAAGTTGGCTATGGAATACATAGGCGTTGCGCAAATGTCTAAGCTTTACCTCGTGGTCAAAAACAGATCTGGATACCATTTCAGACATAGTTATACCGTTAAAAGGAATTTATGCTCACCAGGAATGCTCATGTCAATAAATCCGATTGAAATGAGGTGCACAGACTTACTACAGTAGTGGCCAGAAATTTATAAACATACGGTTTTTTCATTATTTCTCTTTTGAAAGTCACTGGCACGTATCCAGATTTGCAACAATTATTAAGTACGTGGTTTTTGATTTACATAGAAAATTTCAACTTTCAGCTCAAACTTGGGTTTGAAGTTTTTTGAATTTTTCGAAATTAATGAAGGCAGGTGAAAGATCACTTAATCTGTTTATTTGTTTCAAATAAAGTATAACCCAACAGAACAGTAAAGTAAACAGTCACTAACACTAAGCAAGTCTAGCACATTGCCCAGAACTCTCTAAAGTATTGGATACAAAAGCTGGATTTGAATGCGGGGTCAATTAATAAACTCACTCTGGTGTGGTCTCTCTCTATAGTTCCCTGTTTTCGTGGCTTCTTGATTGACATAGGAATTTGCCGGTCCTTCCCTAGTGGTTCTGTAATGTTTGCCTCAAGTGTCTGGCCTGGCTGTCTTTTGAAAGCACCACATACTGCCCAAACCACTCCTGCATGTGAGAGGCACGATGGCTTGGCTCGCTGCTCTGCTGACAGACAAGGCCATTTCGTGTGGCACCCATGCCTACATATACACAACACATTCTAGGATGTGACCATATACCACGCATTCACTAATTCTCCAAGTCTAGGAAGAGCGCTAGCTGTGAAGTGAGTGGGAGTGAAGTGTGATTGACCAAGCCTGAACGAAGACTGATACAGGTTTTTAAGGTCATCTGGAATGACAGTGACAACGTTTCGATCAAGAAATCAGGTGTCAATTGTGAAACTTGGCGGAGGCTTGATAAGGTCGCCTCGGAAAAAAGAGGGACCACGCTACACCACTGAGGTGGCTATGAATGCGTGGTATATGGTCACATCCTAGAATGTGTTGTGTATATGTAGGCATGGGTGCCACACGAAATGGCCTTGTCTGTCAGCAGAGCAGCGAGCCAAGCCA
>KZ345443.1:0-15708 GCA_002352805.1 Teladorsagia circumcincta
GATCAGTCTGGCGACTGACACGCAGGTTTTTTTGAAACTCAAGGCCCTTTACAATCGATACTTTAATCTGCGGAATTGGCATCGTATTTTCTTGATCTAAGCATCTTCTCATGAGAAAGATCTCGTTGATGACTAAAGAAGACGAGGAGGTAAGTAGGAATCAGTCTTAACAGAAGGTGATAATTATAGAAACAAAATCAATTAAAATGCATTCATCATTGAGTTTCACACCATCTCCTTCATCAATACTCGAGCTTCACTGCCACAAGATCGAGAGATTACAGCGGCTCAGCTTTTTCGCTGAACTCATATTGATCTAAGAAATGATTGATCTCTTCGGAACGGATTCAGCGGAGAAAGTACAAAAACTCTCGGATGCCTTGTCATTTCATAAGCAGGGTGAAAATCGTGTCGAGGAAATGGCCTTTACGAGGGCTACGATACGACCCCTATTCACCCTTCGCACAGTTTCATGGAAAAAAATGTTTGTTTCGTACGAGATTGAAACATCGCTGCCCTTTCCCTATGATTCTTCTGCAGGACGTGTTCCCTCCCTGTGTCGTCGCGCTGCTCAACACTAACAAAACTAACAACCACTTTGCTTCTGGATTTTCAATTCCAGACAGCTTTAGGATATCATTCACATTACACTCACTGCAACAGTTGTGAAATTAGTGATGATAGCGAACGAGTGCCAGCAGCTAATTGTGTTCGTTGCAGAACCTGGCGCTCACGATCCCCCCCCCCACCTCCATTGGGCGCAAATATGTCCCCTGTCAAGGATTTCCTCGACCGTCATTCACCCTCCTCATAAGGCGAGATTTCTCCAGTGAAAAAAAGGCTAAGCAACGTAAGTTCGATCTCGTGAATTAAGCCTTCCATGAACTGACCACAATGAAAAGGTGAAGCTGTGAACCCGATAAACCTCTTTGTGCTCGGTAATTTGCTAAATGATTCGAGATGATTTCTCGTGTGATATGGCAAAAACAAGTCCAAATTCCGAATAAATCTATTATTCTTTGAGAAAATGGGAAAAATGAATCAACAGAAAGAAACGGTCCAGCTAAAAAATCAGAAGAGGATACTTCTGTAAATTGCAAAAGAACAGATCGCATCGGTGTAAGCTTGTGGTTTCAGTTGTCGCCAAGTTTTTTCACTGGTAGAATGAAAGGTTTGGGATTGTGGCTTTCGACAAAAAGCCTGATGACAAATTCCGGAAGTCTCGTAGATACTGAGAACGATAGTATTATCCAGTGTTTCCGAGAAAATGACCAAAACCATAACACTTGGCTCCAGCCCTTACAGCCAGCATTATGCGCATGCACCTCTGCAAGGACTGAACCTACAAATTCAATACTTTAAACGCAAGAGCTAAGTTTCTGTTTACTCTTCTGTCTCGAGGTTGTTAGGTGGAAGTTTTATCAAGGCCAACGTTTCGACCGTCCCGTCGTTTTCAAAGGCCAATTTTCCACAGTGCAAGAGCTAAGGTTTTGACAATTTGATCTATCAAACAATGGATTCAGCTGTATTACATAAAAATGTATTAGCCAAATGCTTCTGTTTTGATTCTTATGCACTGATATCAAAATATTCCTGTTCAATAAAGGGGTTGAAGTCCTCACTGCCAGTAGCGTAAAGCAAAACGAGGGATTTTGATAGTTTCCAACTCTCCCAATAATGCAATCATAAGTCGCGTTTTCGACGAGGCATGGAGTGGTTCCGCTGCTATTACACACTGAAGGACGCACCCACGGATGCATCAAGCCTTGATAATACCCCATAACAAGCCAACCTCGAAATTGTTGCGCGTGCTTCGCGCCATAGCCCATCTGTGCTTTTCCTCAATGTATAACATGATACGTTAGAATTACGAGCAGATTTTCGTGCATCATATCCCAAACCACATTTATGGCTCGTCACAATGCGTGGACGAGAAGCACACCGTTGTTTCACATGTAGTGGTAACGATGTGCAAACTAATACAATGCTTACTGCGCGGTAGTGAATAGTGTATGAGCAAGAACCCAAATAAACAAACAAATAAAAAATTAAATAAATAAATTGGCACACTTAAAAATGCCTTTTTTACGAATGTATCTACTTTGCAACTATCTAAAGCATAAAAAGCTAATCCAAACAGCATAATACAGATTAGTAAAGGGAATCAGTCAAATTAGGTATTTAAGTGGACGTTACGTTTTTGGTCTTTTGTTTGTCTTTTTCTTGTTTTGCTTGATTTGTGTTCTCTATTTGCTATACTCAACCGCTTCGTGCCGAGAAGGTCGTCCATAACACCCCATATTGAACTCCATTCATCACTTTATTTACTCCATTAAGTGAAATACAAAAATTGCGTAAACCTCACAGGCATGGTCTGCAGACCTGAATTCGAGTAATTAGATGGCCTGATTTCAAACTAAGCTCCTTTTTCTATGCCGTTTTCTTAACAGGGAAGCAAGAAAGCGATCTCTGTGAAAATCAAGCAATCAAAAAATAGAAAGGTAAACAAGGGTTTAAAAATGACTTCTTTACTAATTCCGAATTCCGAATCTCATCCCACAACTACTGGTAATTTCAAAAGCCTTTCAAGAAGTCGGAAGATAGTATAGCTTACAGTCCAATGGTGTCGGTGTCGCTGCCGGTGTCTGTGTTGGTGTTGGTGTTGGTGGTGGTGGCGTGAGCTCAAGCTCGGGCGTTCTGTTGAGAGATGGCTCCTGCCGACATTGAGGTCGCAGTGGCAATGGACGAGTAATATAGAGGTAAGCGACGATAGCGAACAGTACCCATATACTCCAGTACTTGGGAATGAATTGAGCCAGCAGCCCATTGCTGACCAAGCGTTCAGGCAGGATTTCGGTTAGCCATTCGATGCTCTCCATTCGACATCATAAGTACTTTACCAGTTTGCAAACGTGCATGAGGTAGTAGGAGGCACACGACAGAGAGGAAGTTATCAGCTGCCGATCGTAGCTGTGCAGCTGATGGTGGCGATTGTGGTGTTGGAGAGAGAAGAACAGATTTCCGACTAGAGATCCTGGCTGCTGTAATAGCTGGGATGGCCAGCAAAGCACAGCACATACACACAATGACGATGCTTACGAAACCGAAGAACGCGTCGGACACGCCGTTACAATAAAACGGCGCCTCCGCTAATATCTTCACCAATATCACGACAGCTGCTCCTAATTCTCTTCAACCACAAGCATTAAACGAAGATATCATCACGTCATTATTGACATTACTTTGAATGAGTGACGAGGTGATGGAATGAGCAGGAAAAAACAATTACAATGTGCCGCATTCCTTCGAAATTATCCGAAATAAATAAGTGAACACATTATATGATTTACCACAAGATGAAGTAGGGACAACTAGATTTTGCTATGGTTGGCCGTACACCATGTAGCTTGAACTACGAAGGCGTGCGACAACATCTGAACTTCACACTCTTGGTGTGCTGGTTTTCTGAGGTTGGTATCAGATGCCATCATCCGGAATTCTAAGCAAAAACTCGCCATTTGGATAGCGCCCTCGGCTCTCGCCAGAGCTGACGATCATTCACTGCATTTTAAAATGACAAACGTGCTGGTGGTGCACCCACTGCACAAGTCAATAATGACTATGATTCTGCATGAAAATATCCATTCAGTGATGATTGGCAGGAAATCGGGTGATATCAAGGCAGCAATAAAACCATATCTGACACATTGATGACAGCCCACCGCGCGTGTAACTCGGCACCGTTTTGTTTATTTTTTTTCACAATCGTCATTATTCCTTCAATAGTTACACTACTAGTAATTGATGCACGGTTTTCCGGATAAGGTAATATACAGGGGGGGCAATGAAAAAAGAAGGCATTCTGTCTCCTCACTCAAATGGATTTAATCGCACTTTGCTCGATTCAAAGCGAGTGCGCTCAACTTAGAAATGAAGAGCACATTTTCATCCCATAAGAATTTCTTCATAGTGGCCATCCACGTGGACGCCATCAGAAAAATTTGCCCCGGAAACATGGTGCACTGGTCGAGCTCGATGGGGTCCTCGACGGATTGCGTAGCGTTACGACGGGTTCCGAAGGGGTTTGCGTAGTTAGAGGTAATGCCCCTAGAAATCTATCCCACATTGAATCGATTCAAGAATTTGCGTAAGAGCTTCAGGCTGAAGCAGTTATGGTAGGTCACCCTGAGCTCGATGACGATAACAAATGACGTCATATCCTGAAGGCGGTGAGGGTAGTAAGGGGGGGGGGTTCTGCGCCCACTCACAAAGGGACATTTAGGGAATATTATGCTGAAGAACTTCCACCAACGTCGGCAATCCATCGAAGAAAAAAGGGCTGAAGGGCGACATAGGCAAAATGCCTTTTCTCGGCCCCACTGTATACAGACAGGTCTGGAATACGAGAAATGCCAAATAAATCGAAGAGAACGAGCCTGATTCGCGTGAAAGTCTGGCGCGCATGCGCGTCATTTTGTCGCCAATGTTGAGCAAGGGCTCAGTAAGGGAATGATCAAAAGCATAGAACCCTGTCAAGCCCAGCAGCCTTCGGCTGTGTCGCCACATTTGCCTTTCCTGGCTATCAAAAATCAGGCATATCACAACTAGGGTTACCAGCAAACCCTTCAAAATGCTAACATTCAGAGATGATTGGATTATCTATGAAACGTCAACCCTCAAAAGGCGCAGTGTTAACGAATGATGGAATGTCCAGGAGTTTAAACGTTGGAATGAGCCGCGATCGATTTTAAATGCGAGAAAGTGCATCGCTGCCACAACAAAAAAATCCGCTGGGGAGTTTTGAAAAATGCGAGGGCAGTTTGGTTAGCTGACATTTCAAAATCCAGAATCTCGGCTTAAAAACCATCAAACCTCCACGAGAGGATAGAAAACAAAAAACTGACCTTTGGTCTTTTTCGAAGCCTTCTTCTCCATCGGCTGCTGTTGGTTAGCGTCGCGTAAGGGTTTTCGAGATGATTTACCATCATCTTTCGATTTCCGAGGCGATTTGGAACGATCTTTAGGTGGCAATCGGTTAACGGTGATCAAAGGAGAATGAGATTGTTCATGAAGCTTATTCAAAAGCGCCAATTCGTTCTCTATTGCAACGTTAACTGAATTTGCCTCCTTGACCTGTTTCACGACAACGCTTGATCGACGGCGACGAGATCGAAGTGATCGCAAGATCGATTCGACCATGGCCATAGTATTTTTAGCTCCCCTAAAGTCGTCAGTATTCACTATCTACGACGTTACGACGCAGGAGTATAGAATGAGTGCAAACAATAAGTAAAGACAAAGGTCGTCTGAAGTATGAGAAGCGGAGCTTGAAACGCTCAGCTCTACAAGCTTTAGTAAATTTAACCCTGGTACGATGAAAGCAAGAGGGAATTAGAGCTCTCAGAAGCGATGATGTTGTCTAAGGTAACATAAGCATCTGCAAATGAACAGAAATGCAGTGGGCAACTAATAGGGACTCATGCGATTTTCTATGGCAATCACATCGTGGAGATTCAAACAAACGCATAGTAATAATTGCCCGGAGAGAAATCGCAGCTATCGAATGAATCATATGAGAAAGTATGCGAATGCATTCCTGTCAGATGAACGTCGACTACTGTGGAAGCGAAAAACGAAGGAACGAGGAAACAGGCCACATCCCTTAGCGTGCCAGCCAAACGGTGGACCTTCGCCCCAGTCAGGAATGTATCCATCTAAACACTTTCAACTGTGAAAACTATGGAAAAACTATGAAAAGAGGCAGAGAAACCTTTGTCACAAAAAGAGCCAGAAATATAAAGAGAAATTCGCCAGTTTTGGAGGAAAATTGAGGAGTTTTCTCCAACAGACAGTGAATTGGGCCTGTCAACGTTTCAGCTATTCCGGAAGGTGATCAACAAAATATTGAAGCTGTTTAATGATTTGTATCAAGATGACGATTGTTTCATGGGACTCTACGCTTTTTACAAGAGTTTTAAATTTACATAGAATTTGGTCATATTCGGGAATATCTGATGAGATGATTAACCTCCCTCCTCTTCAGCTGTTATATCCCTATTAAGTGAAGGAGGCTTGTCTCCAAACCATATAAAAATGTAAACTGATTTGATAAAGCAGGAAGAAGGTTACGGTCGAAAAAGTATTCCACCGAAGTTTTTGAGCGCTACTGTACATCGCTTGAACTGTAGGTGTACTTGTTTTAATTTACCAGGAAAAGTTGACCAGACCCAATGGAATGTGATATACATATATCTCCACACGCGCTTGAAACGCTGAGCTAGAATCTGTTTTCATCATCTGCTAAACGCTTCTCTGAAAAGAATTACGAAGTGGGAAAGCGCAGCGGCAGTGGTCTGGGGTCAGAGTGAAGAGGTGGTGGGATCAACTCTTGGCGAGCTTCCCTTTTGTTGTTTGCAGTAATTTAGCTAGGAAGGTCCCTGACACTGATAGTCCAACATGTCTACATATAATTACCTGCACAAGCAATTTAAGGGCAGTCAATAACAAATTTGGGCGGCATGCGCTGCTGGCCACTCCAGGCCCTGTAGCGCAGACGCCACGCACTTTCGCACCGAACAAGTGCGATATTCGTAATCAGGGAGTCGGGCTCCCATTTGGACAAACTTTAGACCAAATCTGAAATCTTGACCTCCACCAACCCGATACAAAATAGTGTCGAGAACAACGGCTTTTACACAATTGAGTCAAAAACTCAGGCTTGGTCAGAAACTCTGCTCAGGGACAGCTTGATCTCATGAAACGACTATCGCACCTATTTGGCATGGGAAATCCTAGAACATGCACCACATGCACAGTGGACACTCGTAGGCAAGTAGCACTCGAACATAAGAGGATCTGCTTGCAAACTCTTCATAGATGTAGCTTCAGGTGACCCTTGGTGAGAAAACGTATTCAAATGGCTTTGCAGCTATGGTGAAGGAAAATCAAAATAAGGAGCTTTGGTAGGTAACGATCCCACAACCCCTTCCTCGAGAAGCAGACCGCCACCGGCTCCCCTGAAGCTACAATCTGTGGAGCTTCGTGACGTTTATGACGGAGCCGACACGCGATTGCAGGCAAAGCACTGACATGTAGGTGGAAAAAACCATCCGTAGCTCCTTTCAAAGAAGAGACTAGCAGGGAATGCAAGCAGATTTGAACTCAGCGTCTTAAGATGCCTATGGAAATAAATACACGTCTTACCTCAATTGGCCTGGTTGGCCTAATAACTTTTTCTGGTTAGTTTGCCTTCGACTATTGGTAAGTATATGCTTTCATTATCAGAAGAAAGAAACAGTGATAGGAGAGTAACGCTCATTGAGAGGTATATTTGAATGAAAATTTCATCGTCGCTGTGGAAAAATTGAAATCTTGTGATTGCATATTCAAATGCAGGCGTCGTACACATACAAATGCTACGGTAGGTAATGGATTATGGAAGCTTCAAGCCCAATTGAAACTACCGCTGGTTCAGCATGATCCACGATGTTTACGGGTATTATTCCTATCTCAACTAACAATTTAGTGACTGTGTCATTCATAACCCGCCAAAGAGCGAACACATTTTATTATCTTCTCGCTATGGAACTGGTTATCAGCCTCGTCTAATACACACCATCGTTAGGAATAAAATGAAACGAACGACACCGTTAAAAGAAAGAAATAAAAATAGTTTGATTTCAAGTTTGTTAAGTTTCAAATTACTGTTTGAGCCATTTCACGATCCTCTATGACGAAATCATCATATACATCAAAATCACGAGCAGTATGCCTCAAAGCAAAAAACGCCTAAAGTGGGAAGCCACATTAGCAACCAGTTAGTTGCATTTCGCATCACAGGGCGATTATCAGACCTGGGCGGTGCGTTACAAATTACCTAAATTATCTACACCCCACTCCTTCCATTCTTCACTTCTTTTCAGTGATTTTTTCACACCCAATCAACTTTTAGGGCAACTAGGGTAATTAGTGAGCGCTAAGTGAAATCAATTTATGACTACGTGCCAGCAGGTGTTTCGTCTAGTGTTGTGCCGGAACAGACTTCAGTTGTTCCACAATTTCAATTCTTTTGTCAATCCTTATCATGAGATTATGATGCCACCAAAAAATTGGAAGAAAACTGGAATTTTCCTGACTTTTCCATTTGGAAACGTTAATCAATTTCTCCTCTACAATCAAGAATGTGTGGGAATCACGAAGCAAAACTCCAACTTGCCAATTCCTCAACAGATTCGGGTATAAGTTTCGAATTTCAAGACTGCATCTGATCACAATTAAAGTTTTAGCACAATCTTAGGCTAATAGCACGTCTAGATTTTTTTCTAGAACGTCTAGACCAAAGATACGATCGAACAATTCAAAAAATCATGCTCAATTACTAAAAAAAATCTTAATTGATGTGGCACGGGACTAGAGGTTTTTTTTAATAAACTAATACATCATGGAGCTCAATTAAAACAGGTTTGAACTTTGCCTACATTTGTCTACAAAAGAAAGATTGTCTGCCCTCACCCTAAAGTTCTCTGCAATTAATAGAAAAACTGGGCCAGCGCAACAGTTCATGAAATTCCGGAAGAATCTGATCCCCTAAAAACCCCCTCGGAAAGCTGAGAAGCCTTTTTCCAGTTGCTATTCTGTACACTTCCGAAAATTTGTGAAGCCAAAACATTCCTTCTGATTCATCGTGGTTATTCTGAATATCAGCGTTAGTTTTCATCGGAAGCCACAAATGGTTTGAAGATTAAGGTTTGGTGAGAATTGATGGATTGCGTAACCCAATAAGACTGTATGTGGCGATGAGCGAAGCCGTGTGTAGGAGTAGAGTTTGGCGTTTCGCTAGCGGCACAAAATGCACGTCAACATCACAATCGACGCCTTCTGAATTGAAATAATGCGATGTACTTGATGGGCAAAAACGATGTGATGTGAATAACCTGGGGGAAACAACAATCAATATAAAATGACATCAACAGAAATCAAAAGATGGCTCTGACTTTTGGACGTATGAACTTCAATAATTCTGTGCAACCAACAGATAGGACTCTGCCTACCATTACCACTCCCTTCTACCTACTCTCCTCCGCCGGAATTTGCAAAAAGAACGAGAGGTCAAATGGAAGAAGTCGCGATAATTACTGCGCTCTCACGACCTTAGCCAGGGAAGAATGTATGTAAATGTTAGGGAGTTCAGGAACCCATTTCATACAAGACTGGAAGAATGAGCAAAAAAAATTCCCATTAATCATTCCCCAAACTCTTCAGTTCCTTCTTCCCTATACTGTACAGTTCGTGGCGAGACTGTGATTTATAATTATGGCGCACACATGATCCCGTTTTGCACTGCCCAGTAACGGTATCCCAACTCGAAATTGGAGTTTAGCGCGCAGAAACTGATCTGAAGTGGAAACTTCCAATAAGGTTGGGATTCGAAGAAAAAATCCAATAGTCCCATTCATTCATCAAAAAAACTTCTCTTGTGCCTAATTTTGCCGGCCACCTTGACCTAAAATAAGAAACTCGTTTTGTAGTCATGAGATTGGTGACGAAAATAGAGTTAAATGAACCCGGCTTAGGAACAGCCCATTATTAGGCCCTTGGTGAAGTACTGCGTACAGACTTTTTTTAGAAAACGCACAGAAATGGCACAACATGTTGTAGTCCACCTATGTAGGAGGATAGCAGTTCATGTCATTGAATTTGTAATTGTTGTAATCTTTTACTACACTGGTGCAATTGTGCAGTAAAATGTAGTAAATAAGGAACACAATTAAAGAAATTTTTAAGGTACTTGGGACCAACCAATCAGATTGATCATACATTAAAAAACCTCTCAGACCTGCACGAAAACTCATAGTCGTATTCCATAACTGATTGCACTGAAGAAATGCCGAAAGTCACAAAATATCTTTATGACGATGTCACTAATGACCAATTATTGACCCGCGACGATGAAAAGAAAAGCAAAGATAAGCATCACTTTGGGTAGGGCATAATATTGGGCGAAAAGATATGGTATTTTTAAGGGGAGTGCTCATTGAACGTGGTCACCTATGAGCATGGTAAGCACCCTACGTACGCCCCCTAGCTGCTGAACCGGCTGCGAAAGCCAGCCAATCTAAGAAAATAAAGCAGAGGTGGAAAGAGCCGTTTAGAAAATTTATTGATTATTCTACCCAAGCTCCCTTGAAGAATAACCTAGTTAATACTATGAAAACAAGCTACAGTCGCTCAGGATTCGTGGCAAAATTGATGTGGAAACCGTCGCAGCGACTGCAGGAGTAGGGCATCACGCAGAAATCAAACGATGAAGCCTTGGTATGAACAAGAATTTAAGGCGCAGTGGTGGTGACAAGAACGTACACATGTGTGATGGGATTCCGTTATTTAAGCAGTTTCCATGGGGACACCCTCTTTGGACACGAATAATTCACTAGCGCTCTCATATAAGTCAGACTTCATCGATAAGTTTCTATTTCAAAAACACAGAATAATAAGCTCATTTTGAAAATGTCGACTTAACGCTCACACTTTCTCTGTGCCACAGCGGCGAGTTTTACGAGCCCTTATTTTAATAGCCCTCCCTTTCCATGAACGAAGAATGTTCTGGTGGCGTAACCGTGATAATCTTACAATCTGCCTTTCCCTTGCTTGTCAAAGTTAGTACACGATAATCTGTTTGATCGTCTATTCGCTCATCAGAAGGAGAAACGAAAAATCATATATATTAATATATTTAGAAATAGAATTACCACGTCCAATCAGAAAATGCAGTCGAGGACAGGTAAGCTGAAATTATTCGAACCACAGAAGCGGCCCGATATTCTACTACGTGTACGAATGAGGCAAACGTTCATACTCTGATGACCAGCTGTGAATTTCTGCATTAAGTTGTACAAGTGCACAGGTCCAAAAGGGCACATAAAATATGATAATTAGTGCAGCTTGTGAATAAGAACTTCATAAAGGGCAAAATTTATGAGCATTGGTTTCTTTTATGTGAACGGCCTTCCAGTTTTTTTTTCATTTTCTATTGCGTGCGAAGCTTTGTTTGCGTTGTTTTGTTGAAGCTTTCACACTAGCTTGCTCGTGCTATGAATGAAAGCAATCAAATCAATGTGACTCCATCCTAATCCTGCAGTATGCAAAATGGCATACGCCATGAAATTCGTCGAGATCAGGTAAATAGGTTTCCTATAAAGATTGCGAACTGTCTATTGCTAGCAGCGAATAAAACGATAGAGGGTGAACAATCAGCATTGATCGATCTCTTTTGGAATACATTATGCACATTACTCCCATTTATGTAGGTAATGACTTTTGAATTTGATTCAGCCGACAAAATGACCGGCGAGTGCCAGATGACGCACGTGCACCTTTGTTTTCCCTCAGGATGATTGGTACTAGTCATTTGGCGCTCGAAGGAAGGCATCGCTGTACGAAGCAGTACCGGAATTTGATCTTCGAACCGTGCGCGTGGCATACTGCTCTACTATGAGCACGAAACCCCTTCTCCCAGCGAATAAGGAACACAAAGTTCGAGGCATCAAGATACTCCATACACAGTGGAGTGGGGTACACGAACAGGGGAAGGGGGTGGGCATCAAGGATAAACACCGAGTTTTCCCATTCGACGCGAGTTAGCGAAGGACTACAGCATACATATGTAGATTGGAGTGTCACATTATATACATAAGCTACATGATCCATCTACGCAGTCACGGACGGACTGACATAAGCGGCTAATCTCTTCTCGCCCACCCGACTTCGATATCTGCCTAGGCTTCAGCCTTTGGGATATGGAGGTACTAGCACATGGGTTAGCAATGTAACATCGAGTGAACGTGTGTCCATTCCCATATCCCTGTTACCTTTTCTTTAAAAAAAAGCTGGAATTTTCATGAGCGGATCTACAGATGTAAGACATGAAGAGATGAAGGATGATTGTATCATATTTTGAGAGGCACGTCCTGGAATAAACTAGTGTAGTCCTGCACATAAATGTGGAAGTTTTGGGATGAAGTGGGCCGACAGAGAAGAAAAAGAAAAGGAATTCATAGAAAACTCTTAATTTAAAGGCAAGGCCAGGAGCAAATTGATGTGATGATTCCACTCGATGTGCATGGACATGCATTGGACCGCAGAAGGAGAAAAAAGGAAAAGAAACCGTCAAAACACCGCAAATGCGATCCTCGTTTTCCACGCCGGGGAGAAGCCTAGCGTAAGAGGCAGAGAGCGAGATACAGTGGCAATGTAAGCCGTGGACAGCGAAAAGGGTTACTTACATTGTTCGTTTTTCTTCATGGTCGTCGTGTTGTATTCGTGGTTACGATTTTTTTTCAATTCACATGCGGACTGCATGTAATAAAGTAAGTAAGTAAAGAGTTCAGAGTCGAAAGAATATAATAGATCGACAATGCAGACAGATAAGATGTCGATTGGTGGGGTTGCCAGAACCTATGAGGCATCCGAGAATCAAAGTTCTAAGCCTCTAGGTCATAGTGACACAATTCCAGACGCGAAAGGGGCCCGACTCCGCACTCACGGATCTGGCAAATCTATCCACGGGAGGTATTTTTCCAGTAATGGTGAGCCTGGACTTCGCTTTGATGTCTTGCTCACCATCTTCTTAAAAATTCGGCTATTTTCGAGAGAATGAGCGGGAAGAGGACAGTACGAGGAGTGAGGGCACGATAGAGTAAGAGAGCGCCGATACCAGCATGCTGTGGACAAGAAAGAATTGTAGCGGTCTTTGCAAGACCCTGGCGCCCTAGTTGCACAATTTTGAGTTGGGCTGCAACCTTCGCGGACAGTATTATCCCACCACCAGAAGAATCATCTACATGAAGTCATCTTGGGTTGCGCCTTCAAGCCGATGAGCAGCCGAGCCTTACTCATTTATTTGGGTTACTTTAGGTTGAGATTGGTTCTGGAAACGCTACCTAGGTTTTTTGGCATGAGAATGAAAGATTCTCAACCACAGCATTTTGTCAAAGCGCACACCATTTCGGAATAGCCAAAATTTATGATTTCTCCATATTTATGAAAACAGTGAATTTGCGAGGAGAAGACACCATTCCAGTGATTGCAGTAAAGTAACTGTAACTGTAACAAAGTAGACAAGAACGTCGACGAGCAGACCAGGGTGCTTCAAAGAGAGCCCCTGCAAACAAATTCCCTTCAGAAGTAAGAAAAAAGAGTGGCAAATGGTCACAGAACCTGATTAATCGTTAAGAGATGTTACTGAGAGTCAGTCATGCAAGGTTAACAGTATGGGCGAGAGCGCCTATTCAACTCGGTTTCGGTCTACCGTTACCACTACCGAAAACGCGAATCTAACTCCAGTAAAAAAAAAACAAATTATCTGTCTGTAACTGCAAAACATGACGCAGAAAGATCCAAAGTAGAACCGATAGAGAAGGCGCAGAAAAAAAACTAACTTGACCTCTTTCAAGACTGTCTCAAGTCAAGTCAAGTTTTTCTTTGCATAGTGTGCTACGAATTGTCGTCAACGACGTCGGACTACCTCATGTAATCCAATATCGTGGGCAATGTAATCAAACATATTTTCGCTCTCATCATCAAAGCATATGCTTATTAATTACCAAAATAAGCAGGGCGTTAGATTTAGATCGAACAAAAACAATTCAAGCATTACTTCATGAAAACCTGATTCCTGCATCCCAGAGAATAATTCATAAGATATAGTGGGCATATATAAGCCCACTGCTTTGATTAGGTCGATATCTTGAGACCGGTTCTCAACCTGTCTTCAGTAAACAAGAGAGAAATGGAAGTTAAAAGGAAGAAGATTGACAAAAAACACTACCGCACACAGCGTAGCAAAAAGTAAGCTAAAAATCATAGCACTCATATATTGGTAGGGTAGGAAATCAAATGTGGTGAAGACATAGAGGGAGCTAAACAGCTGCTAGATGAAGGTTAACTACTGGTTCCCTCCGGCTCGTACAGACCATCATACCTTCAAGCACACTCACGAGCTTGAAATAATAGGTGAAAGAGCCAATTCATTCGAAACCTATACCGTTACTGTAGTATATCGGCGAACAAGTTAAAAAATTTAACAAATTTGGGGGTTGGAATTTTAGGTGCATTAGAAATGAAGAATAAGCACATTCAAAAGTTTTCAAAGCAAGGAGCTCAATGGAAATATATTTGAACTAAAAGCAATGCAGATGAGGATGGTCAATATAAGGGGTCCTCTCGAAAGTTTGCGAGCGCTGATGAGGAAAAATGGTCATAGTCGAGGATTTTACCTGAGGTGGCGTCACTCGATCGTACCCAAACAAACACTACGCACTGCAGCAAAAAGTTCATTAAAAGTTTAGTTCAACACGTCTGTGGGATTATCCCCTCCCACCACAGACCATTTGTAATGAACTAGCCTCAGTTGCTACCGCTGAGAAAGACTACGTGAAGGAGGATCTCTTGAAGGGACACAGAAAAAAGAAAAATTGGTGGAAAAACGGAAAGCTGGGAGAAAGTTCCACAATCAAGGAGGTCCATTTTTACATTGCTAGGATTCTCGTGACAAATGGTCTCAAAGCAAACATCAGATCAGAGACATCAAAGTCAATTGTTATTGAGGGTTAACAATATATCTAAGCGATTACTAGTTTGCTCGCATCCATGCTTTTTTGGTGGAGTCGGACCAATCACTGCACCCAAACTCTGACGCGTTTGATATTGATACAATTTAGAAAGAAGATAAGAATTCTATAAAATTGGTGCAATCGATTAGCTCAACAAATTTGATACAAATCATACCAAATAGTTGAAGCTGAAACAACCTAGCCTTATCGATAGAAAATTCTCTTTATATCCACTGGCTGAAGCAAGTGCTATTAAGGCGACTGATAAAAGGAGCCGGCACGTCCACACTGCGCGAGGAATGCAGTCCCATAAAGCTGATAGTCTAGAGTGAAACTACAATTATTGTAAACGGAAGTTACATCATCAGCTAACTTTCCTTACTTTCGACCTCTACAAGCGCGCAACTGTGGAAAGCAGGCTCCTATTACAAGTGTCCAGAAAAACCTTAGGTATGATTACAGAATCTAGCTCAGATGAATAAGTGATTACTATGATAAATAGTATTGAGCAGGGTTTCGCAGATTTAGTTTTCTTTCTCATTAACTCAACGAAGAACAAATTACTTGCATTTGTAAGGGCTTGCTGTTGAATAACGAATACGCAGCAATTCCTCAACTTGGGAACAATTCAGCTGATGTAAGGATAGAAAATTTAGGAGCAATAGAATTCCCCTGCTCATCAACTTCGATGATTATGTGTCCTAATGCGAAGTGCTCAACACATGCCCAACTTTCACGCGGGCTCTTGTGAAACACAGCTACCCCTTTTCCAGCCCTCATTCGACCATGCAAAACCCCGGACTCACAATAACAATATCCCTCTCATGATAAAGTTCAGTAGAGACCAGCCATTTGTAGACACCTAATTGCGATCAGAGAAGACTAATTATGCCAATTAGAGACAATTTTTAATAGACCTGCGTCGAGCATTTGAATATCAAGCTAGAAACTGGGTTTTGATCTTTACTTGCAAGAAGTATGCACCTAGTTAGTGTACGCACTTAGCGTCCCTTCTGGATCCGCTTCGAAACCGTAGTGTGCCACGAATGGTGCCACAAATGCTCGATGACTGCGCCCGTTAGTAAAATCATCGTCTGCC
>KZ345443.1:58012-91238 GCA_002352805.1 Teladorsagia circumcincta
TAAGACGCTCGGCAATAACACAACGTAAGCGGTTTAGCGACTACGAGCGACGGCGACGGCGGCCACACGGCGGATGAGCAAAATGAATTCTATAATTGATGTATGACTAGATAAGCAGCGTTGCCATGGTGTCACAGTGGGGAACAACGCCTGAAAGACAGATGATTTCAGAACCTATTCGTACACGACAACATACATCTCCAATGGAATGTGCACTTAATCCTGACCATTTCACTTAAGAGGATGCACATAGAACAAAAACACCCCTGAAGGAAGTCTCGTTTCCTCGCGACATCAGTTTCAATCCTAGACTCGTGTGTCTTGAAAAATATCCCTTGCTTAAGATCAATAGTATAAACAACATTTATTGACCCCCTGGCTACAACAAACACTTGTTATCTTCAATATCTACGATCACCCTCCCCCTCGGCGCTTCAGATATTGAGCACATGTCTATTTGTCCCTGGGAATAATGTTTCCTAATTTCATAGCCACTCAAGAAGATATTATAGTTGAACTGAAGAATGCATAGCTTATTAGCCATAAGTTACTAAAAGGGTAACAATAATAATCAAATCAATCGATACGGGATTATTCCCTTACAATTTCTTCGCTCATTCTGTTATCTCAGAGTCGAGTCTTCTCCATATGCTCGTGGTCATCTGGGCCATGGCTTGGACCCGGGAACCATCGCGTCCGCACTTGTCCAAAGATTTTGCGACCCCTTTCCTTCAAGGGAGTCTCGAGGTGACTCCTGCCACCTCCCTCAGTGTTAAGAGGCTCCCCCATTACGACAACCCTCCTCCCTACCCCGATCACCACCCTCGCCGTCATGACTATTCGCCAGAATTGTCAGAAACCCGTCAACGACTCCTTCTCTACGACCCCGCTCACACTTCTCCAGAGATGTTCCATCATGCTCAGCCGCTAAAGACCAAAATGCAACCCCCTGGTTTTAATAGTACTGCGAACAGACGGTTGACACTGTCCAGAAGACTGCCCCACGGTAAAAGAATGAGCGACAACGGCACGCAACATGAATTACCACGTGGCGTCCAATAAACTTTGACACAGCATACAAGATCAAAAGCTAGCAATTGATGGGGCCTGATCAAAAAACTCGTCCGATCACGCCCGTTCTCCGTCTCAAGGTGGAGCTCTGCTGGAAGAGAGAAGGGCTTCATTTAGAGCGTAAACGGCGGTTTCTTCTGGCTTCTTTTTCTTTTCCAGATCACCCCTACCTATATCATTGTCGAGCGGAGCAAGCTTGTTATTATTAAGCGCTCCTCACTCTATCAGAGAGCTTATTAAGGTATTTCGAGCCAAAAACAGCAAAGAGAGAGAGAGATTTGATGAAAGAATACGCATCACTGCGCCCTCACATAATTATGACAGTACCACATCGCAGTTGTTCGCTTAGGGCTACGAAATCCTATTGGATAATGAGAGGCTACGAAGTTTTCGACGAGTATGGATCCTGTGCTAAACTACATACATGCGGGGTGAGTTGAATTTTACCGCAGATTCCATGCATAATGTATACGTGCACGACATCTTGAACACATCCACACGGGAGCAACACTTAATTAACCATAAGTACGCTCGAAGTAAAAGTAAGTAACGCTAAACTCAGAAGATCCACAGAATAATTCACAGTCAACATCGACTATTCTCAACGGCGCGTCTTTCATTCGAACAAACAAAAAACAGCGAAAAACCAGCGCACCGTTGTAATAGTGATGGAAAACCTGTGATGGAAATTAGCGATGCAAACGAGCGTCACTGAAGGCAATTTGGCAAATTGACTAAACCTACACTGAAGAAACACGGGCCCGAGACCATTTCATGCAGTACCGCGACAATTTCACTCGAAACCCTATCGAAAAGAATTATGACAGGATTGCCCGAGAAGCCCGAGTAGAACTAGAATTATGCGTTTCGGTTCCAGAAAGTTTTCGGTACTAGTTAAAGAACTAAGTTGTGCTAAGGGGTCTCATAAGGCAATGCGGGGGGACATGCCCTGTGAAAGTTCATATGGGTCTCATCCGGTATGGGGGAGGGACATTGCGGTGAAGTCTGCTCTAAAGCCATTTTGGCTCCAGAAGTCCTTTAAGTTACGAGTTGCCATCAGGTTTATTCCTAGTCATTTCTGTAGATGTTTTGTATAGTGTATGTTCTTGTGCTGGATTACAACATGATCGGGGTCTGTCCCAGTTAGGGGAGGGCATCATGACTCCCTTTTTCAGAAAGCTGCAGTATCTCCGAGCCAGGGGTAATGTAAGCACTCTAGAGGGGTGGGGGTGAGGGCAGTCACTTGACATGCGTGTGAAACTGAAATGTTCGAGTTTACACAAGTTGCCGAGAAACTGCATCACGATGCCCCCTAACTGGAATAGACCCCATGAACGTTTATGAAAAGTAGTTTTCACCAAGAGAGCACCCAGGACAAAGCCTGGAAGAAGGGAGGAAGACCCCCCCCGGGGGGAGACGGAGACTGCTCACAGACGCGGGGTTCCCTCCCTTCTAAGGCTTGGCCCTGAACGTTTACAATGAAAGAGTATGCTTTGCATGGTTTCAAACGCGTTACGCGCCTTAAATCGCCGTGTCCCCCCTTACTGAGTGAGACCCCTTCATATTATCTGAAGTAATCCAATTTTTCGCAAAGAAAGGAAGCTCCAGCGTGGATGCAGAAGCGAAAACGGAATGGTTCACGTGCGACGGGGATTTCCTTCCTCTGCAAAAATTGGAATGCCTGCAGGCCACCCTGCCACAGTGCATGCCCCCTCCTACCGGATGAGACCCATACAATAGTTGTATCCAAAGTAAATGGCTAAATGAAGACAGGCCAGGGGTTTACACCACTAGAAACATCCAACAGTGATCACAAGAATGCTGAGTTGTGGGCCAAATTTCGCCCCCGACAGGGACTCGCGCCCGTATTTTTGTTTTCCGGGCAATTGTGCAACCAGGTACACCACCTCGGCACCATTTCACCCGAAACAAGCTGAGTTGGGGTGATATGGTGCCTCGGTAGTATAACTGGTAGCAAAACTGTCTGGGAAGCAAGAAATCCGGGTGCGAATCCCGGCTGGGGCAGAAGTTTTGCTCACAACTCAGCATTCTTGTGACAAGTTTCGCAACGCGAACTGCGGCGTAAAACAGTAATTATCCAATAAAAACAATTCAACGGTGACTTCAGACATTACGGAAAACAAAAATGACATTAATAAAGCGGGATGGTAAATGGCTGACGCAGGAAAGCGATGATTCAGGAAAAGCAATGAGACAGTTTGCAAATTTTTGCCACAAACGACTGAAATTGACGACGTCGCTTTGCTAATCGACAAAGGCCATCAACAGATACCGCTGACAAAATGTGAAGTCATCGATCGCCCAGACGAGCGGCAGAAATGAAGAAAAATCAGGTTGGTGAGACATGCGCGAAGAGCGTGAAAATGACAGCGGCGACGACTGGCGGCGTCCCAGCTGACTGCTGGTGAAGGAAAACATGCGCTAAAGCAATGATCACGATGGCTGCAGGCCGTTGCAGTTTTGACGACGTCGCCGAAGGTTATTGGTGGAATGGCGTCATGAGGGTCCCACCCACGACCCAAAGCCCGTTAAGGGATCTAGTCCACTAATGACGCCCAAGACGGCGCGAAAACCGTAAGACCCCCACCCATCGTGATCACTGTCTCTAAGCACGCAATTTACAGCAAATATTCGCACTAGAATGGGACCAAAGGGCGAAAGAAACTCTTGGTGGCATTACTTCCACAGGAAGACAGACTATCAGTGAACAGCCGTCTTCCTTCTACTATGGTCCAAGGGAACTTGGAAAACCTGGATTGAAAAATTGCCGTAAGAGTAGAAAGGAAGTTCAGATTCTGAGAAAACCATCCCCTAGTCACTGTAAAATACATGTCAACTCCCTTTCAAGAAACGAGAACAGCGTCGGGTGCAGACCATACACCACAAGTGACGGCGGCCTCCACGAAATGTAAATGTTTCTGCCAATGAAAAGATTAGCCTGTTGCAGCCGTGTTTTCAGTTGTCATCAATTACAACTATCATTTACCAGAAATCGGCTATCGACTGACTTTATTTACTTAAAGGCCGTCGTCACTTGTGGTGTATGTTCTGCACCCGACGCTCTTCTAGTTTTATTTTTTTTTTTTTTGAAAAAGAGTGTATTTGTTTGGGGATAGAGGGGTATGTTTGCTTTTAACGAAAGAAAATAAATGTCAAGAAATGTAATACCTGGTAAACCTTCCAAAAAAAAACAACAAGTTACAAAACAAGACATGTCAAAACCACAACTCACTTTCCCTAATAGCTAGAGGCTTCTTTTCTACGATATTTCATCTTTCCTTTTTTGTATTAGTACCCGCTCATATATTGGAAACATTCAGCATATATTAAAGGTTTCAGCATGTTTTCTTCGAGTAACTTGCGCCAGAAGAGAAAGAGAGAGTTTAAAAGCCAATTACAAGAAAAAATAAACGAGTTTTGGCCAATTGTCAGCGGTGCACTAGTTGCATCGCCATTTCGCGATTGTTTCTTGCCTGTGCAAAAAGCGCTTGCGTTGAAATCGCCAAAAGAGGGAAATTGAAGGACCAAACAAGAGTAAAAAAATAAAGAATGGCCGATCAAGATTTCCCGACAGAAGCTTTTGATTAACATGTTTTGACATGCATTGGCGTTAGAGCATAGAGGGTTGGCGATGGTCCACGTGATAAAAGCTGCTCATCAGATTGAGAATATTCCCTAATTTTCGGCATTACCTATTTCACGAGTTTACCATCCCTTTTAACCAGTGCGTCATACTCCCAACATTGATCCCAGTTTGGAATGGTAACTGAATGTGCATAAGAATTCGCAGTGGCTTGAATGGACTAGCTTGGATGATAAAAGGAGCATTACAAATGGAGAATTGTATTATAGAAAATGCAAAAGTGCGATTCTCACATACGAAATAATGCTCCGGAAAAAATTTCAAAGAAGGCTATTCGCACAAATGTCATTGTTTTC
The DNA here is from genome assembly GCA_002352805.1 of Teladorsagia circumcincta. Lineage (NCBI taxonomy): Eukaryota > Metazoa > Nematoda > Chromadorea > Rhabditida > Trichostrongylidae > Teladorsagia > Teladorsagia circumcincta. The sequence continues at coordinate 63,044 of KZ345443.1, forward strand.
ACAAAATACTTTGTAAGAAATCTCAAGCGATGCAGTCGTGAGGTTACATTTTCAGCGAGAAAGGGAGAAATGGATCTGTACTAAGTTTGTGCCAAATATTGCACCCAAAAACTTGTACTGATTTTCTACTCTTCTAACCCCATCATCACAATCAAGACAACATGTATGAAACGGATTCTGCGCTTTCAAAGAATTTCCAATCGCTCCAAAGACCGGGTATCGCTCGTATGCGATGCGCGGTTTGCATTGGATTGGAACATGATATAGTAGCTGATTTTTTTGAGCGCATAACCTCAATTAGTACAAGTATTACCCGAAAATCCTGGTGTATCACTCGAAAATTTTACAAGAATGCTGGGTTGTGAACAAAATTTTGTCGGCTAACCGGCCCAACACGTTATACGTGTGAGTGCTGAAAGCTATGGTACTATACCAGGAAAAGGTGAGTTGGGATGAAATGGTGCCCCGGTAGCGTAACTGCTATCGCGCTTGCCCGGTAAGAAAAGGTGCGGGTTCGAGTCCCGTCTGAGGCGAAAGTTTTGTTCACAACCCAGCATTCTTGTGAAACATTCGCAAGGCGAACTGCGGCCAAAAGCAGCAGTTACCAATCAAAAACAAGTCATTCGAAAGTATTTTTCCGCCCTTGAAAGCTTATTCATCGTTTTTCAAAATTACAACTGTACTCAGATATGTGCTGAAGAGCTGGAAAGCCCAAGTGGCAGAAATCGACATTTCGACAGCTGCTGTTCTCCGGTTTATATGAAGAAAGAAAAGAAATGAAAATAAAGAAAAATGGTCAGAACGGAAGTTTTTCAGGAATCCTTACCTATAGTTACCTTTTTCGCTGAATTTGAAACCGTCTTCAAAGGCAAGGTGTGGAATTTCTGGTCGAAATAAACTTCTCCGTGAAAAAAAGTGCAGCGGTCTGCAACGAAGGCATAGGTACAACTTTTGAGACACTTTGACAAAGCCGGGGCGCTAAAGCCCTTGCAGTATGTATTGGTGTTTTGGGGCATCACTCCCAAATGTAGGTTTAGGTGGTTCTCTTGAATTCATCACCTTCTCATATATTTATTTATAAATTCTACAATCGTACCAATATGGCTTGTTTAAAAGGCCTCGAATTTCTTGAATTTCGAAGTAACCACGTCCCGAACGGGTCCGCCAGCCGTCGTGTTCGCCCGAACTCTTCATCATGAAAGGGAACAAACATTTGCATTTTCCTCGTTTACTCAAATCGCCCCCTTAAAGGCAGAATTTACGATGAAAACTCAACCTATTCCAAATTACTGTAGGGATGGTAAGTAGTACCAGGAAGGAAGCGGAACCATGAAAAACGGCTCAGAACCGGAGAAGTGGGACCCCTTCCTTTCGCCTTGGTCTCGGCATCGATGAGACTCCCATCGCTGTGCCCTCTTCAACATAACGCTCTCTCTGCTATCTAATCGATCGTTGCGTACAGATCTGCGGCGAGTGATTAGACAGACGGTGGGCGGAGACAGGCGGACCCGCCAAGATTGAGCCTTTCTAGCGCTCCGAGGTTAAATCTGCCGCTGCCGGTTGCGTGCCTGTCCGCACCCTCAGGATGTTCGCCGGTCTTTCCACTAGGCAATTTCTCCCTAAGTCGACCTTCGTCCTTTCCGTGGAGTCCTCCTTTAAAGGCAAAGGTCGGGCTCAATAGGGGGCATATGGCCATTACAATGGAATATAGATATGCGAAATGGAACGACAGTGGAGAAAACGAAAAGAAACTGCAGACAAGGGCGAAAACGGAAGTCCCCCGTCCACTAGCAGTGAAGGAGGTTGGTTTGGGAAAGAGACACGTCAAAACGAGTTTTCCGGACATGAAAGCTGTTCCATCGGCTAGTACGACAATCAAACTACTAGCTGATTTCACACGTTATGCCAGCCACGCACCATTTCCGGAGTTGGGCGGGCATAGCGCCCACCAGGCGGCGATAGACCGAACAATGTATCCCCTAAGCTTTATTACCGTGCCGTTTGGGAATGTGAGCGTTTAATTTACTGGGGGTGCATAATCACGCAAAGAGATATGAAGGGATTGATTGGACGCCTAATCCCAAACTTGGCCTTCAAGAAACTTATCCAATAACAATCTCGCCAAAAACGGAAGGAACAAAAAGAGTGTTAATCTCAAAGGGAGAAGGATTAGCAAAATCAATAACTCTTAAATAGCAACATCAATGTTGACAATGTTGTCATGGAGAATATTCTATACTGAATAGCAGAAAAGGCTAGATGGAGTCCACGAAAGAGGTTTCCATCGATAAGGCGGAGCCCAAAGCTCTCGTCATTCTTGTCGTCATTCATGACGTCAGTAACTGCTCGTCGTTTTCCATTGTTCGCCTCAAGCAGGACTTTAGCAAAGCCTTCGGCACTATGGAGGGTAGTGATGGAGTGATCGCGAAAGCAACGGATTAATCCAGCTTGATATCAGTTTGAGCTGACGTGTAGGTGATTGTTGTCATCGCAGGGCTCATCCGGCAGCCTAATCGATGTCAGAGCATACGTGAGGTATAAAAGCATGAGGTTTAAGGAGAAAAAGACATAACTTGACTTTTCCACGCAACGAAGGGTCCTCTACGTTTAGAAGGCTGTCAGAAAGATCTTTTAGCTCTCGCCCCGCTTTTAAGAAACGGTTTTTTGCATGATGTAGAACCACACGTGAAAAGCCGCATGCATGGAACACAGAACTATGGCTGATTTTTCCTGAACGGCTCTCTAAATCTTAAAGAACTGGTTTGCATTGCGGACTGCCTATTGTACGATTATTTCCGTATCTTTTTTTTTATGTTTTTTGAGAATGAGTCATCACCAGTCTATCAACAACTTCACAGTGACACATATTTTCTCTCGGATATGAAAATGAGTGAACACAGTTCAGGAACGTTGAAAATACCGAATGAATCACGTAAATTATTCCCTCATTTAGTAAAATCGTGCGCCACATCGTGGTGCACGCGGTACGCAGTGTGGTAAAATGCTCGAGCCCTACATCTTTTGAACATCAGTTTTTGACAAACGATGACTTAGTCGTATGATTTACTGGTGGTCCTGATGGTAATATGACATCCACTTAGCCGCGCGTACTATTTTGCCACGCAACGCAAAGGTCAACCGAAAATACAAAAATTTGTCAAAGACTGAACCATCAACTCATCTTTTATCCCTCTGTTGCCGTTCAGGGCTCAGGACCAGGATGAATATCGCTTAAGGAAACAGCAACGGTTCGTCGAGGATTTTCGCTTGCTCTTTCACGCTCTCCCACGCGGTCATTCATCTCGCCATCGGCGAGCCATCTGTGCCCTTCGCGCGTACATTAACTTTCGGCACTGCTCTCGCACAGGAGAGAGTCATGATCGAGGAATCCATCGACCGTTATTCACCCTGCTCAGGACAAATGAAGCATAGTTTGGCGTTCATGCACCTCCCCCTACACAATGCAAATAATCATTTTGGAAAAGCTGGGCAAGTCCTGAAATACGTTCCTGGTTAGGTGCACTATAGTTACTCTGTAGATTGGAAAATTTCTTGATATTTGTTGTAATTTCCAGACCACTCATGGTGAGAGAGAAAAATTCGAACGTCAACGATGGAATCACTAAATTTGACTGCTTCGAGGAAGAAGTTGCGAAAAACACTAAAGTTGATTGAAGTATTGAAACAAGCGAAATACAACATGAAAAACATCACCTGAGGCACATGGCAAAACTACGAAACACTTGGTAGGTGTCAGATTTTGTTACCAATCGCTAGCTAGGAGTAGGACCAGGCCGCTCAAGTTGTTCACATCGCGCAGCACGCTAGCGATTGGACGTAAAGTCTGACACCTACTCACTCAGCTGATAAATATGTAGTAAAAAATCGTTCAAAAAGGTTCACCCTGCTCGGTAACTGCACCAGCTTTGGATGATGTGATTAGGAAGACCAGCACCTGAAACAGTTGGCAATGGCTCGGATATGAGGCACGGCAAGATAAAAGCGAATGAAAATGGAAACAATGAGCACGAAAAGAGAAAATTCAAAGAAAATAAAAAATGAATGAATTCATAGGGGACGCTAATGAAAAGATGCAGGAGATGGGCTACATGTAGAATTAAGCAAAAACAACCATAAGTAACGGTGCAATTGTGATATTTTGGATGGCAAAGATCCTGCCCATTTGCTAACTCACATATTTAACATTTTTCACCCCCCCCCTCCCCTATCAGTTCCGCGAATCTGTTCCAACTCATTGATCGAGTTCTCTCCTTTCGACTAAATGTAATAATTGTTCTAGATTATAATATGATAAATATTATTTGTTTACTGTAGAAAAAAATTTATGGACCTTGGGCGCCCTTCCGTGAAATGCAGCTCCCAGACCATGATGAGGCAGAATACTATGAGTTCTCGCCTCTAATCTGCCCTGAAATTCCAGTGCATTTCCGTTTAGCCGCCGTCTTGTGATAGTTATCTCATCATTTTGAACTCTTTGAACAGCGATTTCCTGAAGCACGACGCTTAGCGCAGTGGCCTGTGTCGATATTTGCTCAAACGTTGTTTCTGTTGCATTTAGTAGCATGTCAGGCATCTCCACCAGCTTGTGTAGTGACAGCAGGGTATGGAAAAATGAATGAATCATTTAGCTGTTCAGAAGGTCGCTGTTAGGGGAAGGAAGTTGAGACCCGAAATTCTAGCGGCGAGTAAATTCGCTCTAACTCTACAAATCAAATATTGTTTCATTTCTACTGCTACTTCCAGAGGAGAACTTCCTAGAAAGTCGAAAACGACGGTTTCCAAACTGATGGTGTGGAAGTAAATCATGTCACCTGAGATAAGATTGGCAGTACTGTCGGGAGCTTTTTCAATGACATTAAATTAATACAAACACTCTAAAAAACGTGACACACACATTTTGTGATTTTTGTGATTATTTATGTCTATTGTTTGGAAAGAAATGATCGAGGGATTGTATAATCGTCGAAGTTTAACAATCTATTACATTTGAGTTCGATTTCGGGAGCTTCTTCAATGAGAAGGTCTCTTCCGGTGGAATAAAGCCTTGTTCAGCACAAGATGGAGGGCAAGTTCGTATGGTGGACACTTCGTTAGCAACGTACTCACGAAAGAAGCTTTGTAGCAAAAGTCTGTGGGGCGAAATCGTTAATAGCTGAAAGATCCATTTACGATATGGCGGGAAACGGTAGACAACATACAACTGGAAGGCTCCTGAACCTGGTTTATGACTGCGGGAAAAAAGTTTGATCCAAACGAAGCCTTTCCGGCAGGAGCGTCAACATCCTACAGCTGACATGGGGCTGTAAAAAAATCCTCCCCCAATAGGTTAGAGAATGAAAATGGCTTTGAATTTATTTGTTTTTTCAGCGATATAGAATCTTCATCTTAAGTGCATGTTTACTTTGACCTACATACATTAAATGAAGGCCCTTGATCAAGCAATCCCAGTTGGGAAGACAGATAAAATTTGAAGGGATTCTCATCCTCCAACCCCTTGGGGAAGGATGGAATCCGGCTTATGAAAGGATCTGGCGCTGATCTCCCGTCCTCCCACTACCCCTCAACAGGAAAGTAGCGTTTTTTTTAAATTTCTCTGTTCTAAATGGTTTGAAATAAGATGAGAAACAAATTAGAAAGTAAAGAACTTAACAAAAATTCAATGTATCGCGGCAGATCACCAGAAAGGAAACCCTTCATGATACTAGATCTTTATCTGTGAAAACTTATAAGGTGAAAGATCTTGAAAGTTATTATGCAAATGAAAGTAACTTCATTTTTGAATTCTGCGTGGCTGTGGGTGGACGCCCCAACTAGTTAGTGTAGGATGTTAATTATAGCGCTTCTTCACGAGAGACTTCAGACCAGCAATTGCTCGCACGCCACTCAGTAAAAGGGTCTCATTAGTCGAGAAATTCTTCTGCTAGTCGGTACATAGCTCAACAAAACCCCGTGACTCAACACTAAGCTTGAATTGAGCTCTGTAGTGCTTATTATTGGTCCGAAACCCAGTGAGCAGCATAAATTTGAGATTACGGAGGAGAGGGTGAGGAAAATTCAGTTGGGAATTAACTGATCTCGAAAGCTATTTCATTTATGCGGTATTCAACGAATTCCTCAGTTTCATCGGTCTGCTGAGGAAATGAAAAGGACACCAATACATAGTCAGTAAGTAAGTGGAAATGGCTACAAAACCAGGATTACCCCCTGTCATGTTGAAATTATATTAATGTGAGGTTCGCGCGAAAGTTTCCGATGAGGAGAAGAAAATTGAAAATCATCCTGGGGATATTCAAACTCATGTCACGCTTTATTATCGATTCTTCGTTGAAAACGCATGTGGCGATCATAAATTTTCAGTCGTTCAGCGGCAAAGTTATTCAAAAAGTAAACGTTATGAAAAAGTGCATGCGCTGAAGCAAAGCTAATGGAAAGACAGGCGGAACTCCTAAGGATGCGGCCGACTGTGAATATGTCCCCGGCGATCTAGCATGACCGTCCCTGCGCCGCTAGCGCCGCGGTGCGCCCATCCTCTCGTCGTCTGCGCCTCTAGCCGTTTAACGAAGGGAGCATCAGCGCTGAAGTGGGCTGATGGTAGCCCTATCATTGCGCGAATCAACGGGCAGAGAAGAGGTTCCATTTCTCTGGTTCTGAGCCATTTGTCATGGGTTTTCTTCACCACAAAACACTGACCCCTCTACCTTGATTTTTAATGAGCTGCCTTTTCATCGTGATTCCGCAAACCCATCGGCCGATTCGCAACCACGCCCGCTTTGAAGGCCTTTAGCTTACTTTCTAGCGGCATACGGCAAGAGTTTTTGCTCAATCACACTTCTTACACTCTTGACTAGGGCTAGCGCACCGCTCCGCACCATTAGCGTGGAAGATAAAAACCCTGCTAGGACTTTTGCTTTAATGATGTGCAGAGACTCAAAGAACGGGTACTCGAGAAGCGTTGTAGTGCTGTATTTGAAATGATGCCTGCGTCATTGGCTACATCACTATCGTAGAAAAACCGAAAACTAATGAGAAATATGAGAAAATTTCAGAGAATATTAAGGTGAAAGCGTTGCGGTTCACAGCGCAATTGAAGAGCGCATTTGCGGGAATGACGTGGGCAATCAAATAAATACACACAGTTCGGAAGTTCGAAAACGGTCCGCATTTTTCCGTGCAGCAATAAGAGACTTTCCACTCATATAGGTTACTCATGGTCCTAACTGTAATATGAGATCCATTACTAGCCGCCGCTGCCATTTTGCAACATCATGCAACCCCCTATCATATCATGCATAGGCCGTTTCGAGAAAGCTGGGCATTTCCTGGAAGACCTTCCTCGTAAGAGTCGTAAGAACTATCACACACCGTATTATTTAGAAAATGACGCTATAATAAGAAAATGATGCCTTTTCCGGGTGTGTATGTATGTCCGCTGTTGTTAATCAGACGAACAGGAATCGCAATCACAAAAGAAGGAATGAAGTAAGAATGACCAGGTCACTTCGCATCAGCTAATGGAGCCATAAAGAAGTATCCCCTCTTCCCCCTTGAAATGAGGAAGGACGAGTTCTCTAAATTACTTGCTCCACGACTCCACTCGCCCGCACGTGATTGAATTAGCCGCCGTGACACATGCTGCATCTCATGGAGTGTGCGCGAGGTATCTCGTCCATAAGTTTACGCACCGCCATCAGATCCCTTTGAAAGCCCCTAGGCCGTTGCTGCGCACTTTCAAGCCGCGACAACGGCACAACTGTGATACACATGGGTGACTCTCTCCCACCCATAGAACAGGTTCTCCGACACCCTAACCGATCTCATCTGGGGTTGTTGCTTTAATCCTGAATGAATCCTCACGTAAAACAAAATTAGTCCGCATTACTTGGAAAAATAGCATGAAGCAAAAGCATGAAGCAAGGCTATGCGAGCGGAACGCCACAACAGCTACCTCACCATTCAGAACCTACTAAGAGGGAAAACCTAGAACATTCTTATAAAGGAACACTTCACTAGTACCTTTTACTAATTCGCAGACTTAGACTGTAGGTAAATTGTGCTCCTGGGAATAGCTGTGATAGTACAAGCAAGCCACAAATTCCACTATAGAACGACAAAGCGTAATGCATGAGAGGCTCCATGAATGGCTAAAAACGCTGCCGGATGCCGTCGTACCGCTTAACGGAATCGATAATGCAGGAGGAGGGGTTTGATGGATGAGAAGTACGAATATGGCCGAGATGGGAATGAGCTGAAACAGCGCATTTCATCTGAAAACCACCATGACGGGACTCAATTGGGATTTTCTCTGAATAATTGAAAATCAATATGCGGAACGGGATTTGGCAGTTGACTCTTTGCCATCACTGCGCTGCACCCTGCAAACCAGTTCCCTTTTCCGTCGTTGTCAATGTGCCTACTGACCGCCAAATATTTTACTCTTATTACTAAATACTGAGAGTAGCTTCACAAGAGTACTGGGTGGTGAACAAAATTTCGTCCAACTTGGTATGCGTTTAAGTTTTGTTCACAACCTGGCATTCTTGTGAAACATTCGCAAGACGAAGTGCGGCCAAAAACAGCAATTAACAATCAAAAACACCGCCAACAGCCTTCGTTCTGTTGTCCAGGGGTGTTCCAGTACCATGTGACAGGACAGGACAAAATGTGACTTTGTGACAAACTTCCAGTCTCAATAAGAAGAATCCTACAAGGTACTCCTGGAACACCTTTGCACAACAGAAGTGAAGCTCTTGGAAGTAGAATTTGACTTGTTTTTGATTTTCAACTGCTGTTTTTGGCCGCAGTTCGACTTGTGAATGTTTCACAGGAAACCCAGCATTCTTATGATGGTGTGTTAGTATTTAGTTCCAATTTCGACACAGACATCTGATAAACTTTGAAATCATTTGCGTTTGAATTTAGCCAATACTATCTATGACGAGCAGAATGCCAAAAAAACGATCAAAGGCTTCGAAGGGGTCTCATTGAAGAAAAGAGAGTGCGGCAGAGAAATAACAGTCGATCTGATTAAGCGACAAATTGAAAATTGATCAGTGTCATAGATGACGTGTCAGTAGCGTGTGAAGGAAAATGATACCGTCCTCGAAGCACGAATTCACAATTTCAAAGGATTCACGCTTTCAAAAAGTCTAAGTAGTTTTCGGCAAAGACTTAGCTGAAGTGTGAAAGTTAGACAAATTGTTCTCGCCTTCACGCATCGATATGCTAAGACTTTCTTATCAAAGCAGGGCAGCAGTGAACATGATCTTATCACCGAAAACGGATTATCTCCTCTCTCATACTCTTGCTCCAGACAACGTAAACCACGTTTGCTCACCAGTAGATAGCCTTCGTAAGCACCCCTGAGCCAGCTCCTTGGTTCGTGTTTGAATCAAATAGGTACATTGGCACCCGCCCCTGGCCTCATTAGTCGGTTATTCTCAGGGCTCGGTGAATAGTGCTTCTAAGAAACTAATGCCATCCGATCTTTATGAATCGACCTTTGCACAGATTACCCCCTCAAAACTAACTGGCAGTAACTGTTGAAGATGTGTGGACTTCTGATCGCAAAAGTTTTCTCTCTTAAATAATCATTAAGTCAATCAGTGAGTGGCCATCGGATGAATAAATAAATAAACACTGGTAAATCTATTCACAATCGGGTGGGATAAATATGTAGGCTTGTTTGTTTCGCCATTGTCTCTGCTACTTCAACGCATGACGCAGGTAAAAGAAATTGCTAAAAAAAGAAAAGGTGGTTACTATGTACGAGACTTGCTGGCTGTCTCAGTTCTTAAAGACAAGAGTCAGGATCGAGTTAGGGTGTTATTTTGCTTGAAAATTAGGCAGGAGATACAATGGGGAACATTAGTGGGGAGAATAAGCAAAAGGCATCATAGAAAACCCCAAATTCCCCTCATGAGGCCGGCCGTGGTATGACGGAGAGACACTGTGCTGCGAGGAGAGGGAAAGGCGAGATAGTACGACGTACGTTGAGGGCGCAAAGAAATCGTACGCTATGCTACCGTGCTGCCGGGCTGCCGGCAGCACACAAGGCAAGGCCTTAGCGCTGTTGCCTCGCACTTTTGAGTCGCGACAGTGTCACACCTCCTGCGCTTGGGATCCCTCTTGCTCACTCCAGGAGGGGTTGGCTCTTGGGACCTAATCCCGACTTTTCGCTTTAAAGGTAGCGTTGAAGTTGAAGTTTTAGAGGGGCTTGGAGAGGAGTGGGGGTACTCAATGATACGCTATTATCGAAAAACGCAGAGAAGTCCGTCTAAACAAACGCGAAAAAGGGGCTCGCTTTTGACAGGTAATTTTCATGCTCATGAACGTGTAGCGGCTAAGACGGCGTACGTATGGACGGATTTAACGCGACACGTTCGGTGGCACCATGCTAAACCCTGCTCTAGTCGATGTGCTTTAGTTGCGCCACTGCTGGCCGCACAGCTCGTCCTCATCACCAACTGAAATAGTGGGCGAATCGGTTGAGGCGGAGTGCTTTCGGAGCCTTGCTCGCAACCAGCCCAGCACATCTTTCGTAGTGGGAGTGCCCCACATCGCTTCCTTGGTAGCCAAGTGACTGCTTCGCATGGCGCATTTAAACTTCATCTCTACGCTCCCTTATCGTAATCTCATCCTTTGAGGCAGTTTACCGCAATATAGTGAAGGGACCACGCTAACTACTGGACTACTATTTGGTAGTGCATCAAGCGAAAGCCAACGTCAAGGGCTTTCCGGTTCGGTTCTTTGGAACAGGGAAGGTCGAGTTGGGTGGAATTGTGTACTATGTAGGTTGGGAGAATGTGCCTTGACATCAGCGAAAAAAAGGCTAACTTCCTTTCATCGCTCCCGGGTGTAAATTGATAAGCCTTGCAAATTACCATAGTCAAGAGAACATGAGAGATTCATGAGAAAATTCCAAAAATCTTACGATGAAAAACATCATAAATGTGCAAGTTAAAGCCAGTCATTGGTGATAGAGTTTATATTTCCGTCTCGGACACCATCTGGAGATGATGGACAAAGTTGAACTTGTAGTTTCAATAGGCTATGCATTAGGAATTTTCTGAGCTAAATCAAGCCAAAATTTTGCCACGTACAGTGAGCGGTCTGTTCACATTCCGACTGTGGCCCTTTCCGACCGATCCACACTTCTTGAGGCTTTCTTCAGGGAGTTAGCAATGATTCCTTCGTATACCATTATTGATAAGCATCCGCTAAGAACTTCTTCAGAATTGCTTACGAAAATCATTAAGTTCCCGACACCACTTCCATGATTTGCTTAGAAATGGTGTCGAGGACTTAACGATTTACTTGTGGCAGCTGGCCTTATAAAGATATTACAAATATTTACATAAGACATTACATGTAAAGCTTACCAGGGAAGGTGATGAATGAGTCCTGTAACTTCCTAAAAAAATCCAAACTAGGCTCAGAGATAGCATTGTGATAGGTCGCACATTTGATTCATTTGATGATGTCAGAGAGACATACCGAAGGATCAATCATCGAATGCCAAAAAATGTGCTATGATTAGATCTTGTGGATAGATGTCGGAAAATCCTAGAAAATGATGGCCCTATTTTCGAAAATAGCCGTTGCTCGCTGAATTGCTGTACATGTGTCTGAATTTTCCTTTTTCAATGGAGGTAAGAAGTTCAACTTAATATATTGCTGAAACGGAAGACGAGAATCAGATAGTGTAGTGCTCTCTAGGGAGATTCATTAAATTTCGAAATATGTACACGAACTTCTGCAAAGTTCAATAATTTCATGGGAATTTGGAAATTTCTGCTGCCATTGGTGAAAAAAACCTGCTACCCTTACCGCTCTGAGGGAATAATGCGGGAACATCTAGAAAAGGAGGTGAGTCGTGGCGTTATGGAATTCTAACTGAGCAGTCGGTAGAGTCGGTAGATATTGGCGGGTGTGAGGGAGGTGGGGGGGGGGCAAGGAGAAGCGGAAGGGTTAGAGGTTGGGATTCAGTCAAATTTCTTCACATTCGCAGCTCGTCGTAGCTCACTCTAAGGAACCTAGCCATACTCGAGGTGTTTTTTTTTCAGAAGTAGAACATGATGCTCAAGGAAAAATGTGGCCAATAGCTGGATGATCTCCAAATCTATAACCAGTTCCGTCAGAGAGGTGCCCTGCCCTTCAAAAGCCTCTTTTGGGATCAAGAATGAATGCGAGCGATGAATGTGATATAAAAACTTTCCAATACTAAATGAAAATTACCATAATTATGCCGAGATTCCATTTGCAATGAAATTCACGTAGTACGTACTCCCTGTATCAGAAATTGTTTCAGAAACTACAAGACCGTCGAGTGCAGACCACACACCACAGGTGACGACGGTCAAGAAAAACGTGACTTTCTTTTCTTGCCGTCGTCACATTACACGTTTTTCTTGACCGTCGTCACTTGGGGTGCGTCGTCTGCACCCGACGCTATTCTCGTTTTCCGAAATATAGTATAGCTCATCGAAGTTAAATAACACGAAGGAATCAGTGCACTACTCGTGTCCATTCAAAAGGATTAAATCGACTCAGCTCAGCACAAACACGTACTTCACCCAGGTGATGAACTTTGGATCGGAAAGAAATCCTTCAAAGAAAAAGGGGAGTCAGAAATGTGAACTAAGTAACCAAAAAAACCTGGAAATAGGCGAACCAACCGAACCGAACCCTTCTTGCGTTTCTGCTGGGGTCGTATGTTGAATGTTGAGGAGGGGATGGGGTCCCCAATGTCGACGGACTACTTGAACTCGGTCAGTACGGTGGGAAAGTGATGACGCAAGTGGTGCAGCTACGTCCAAGCCAGGGTCAACCGTCACGTTGGACCGATTTCGAAAAATTTACGACCCCCTCCTTTAAGCGAGCTTCGATACGACCCCCCTCCACCTCCCAAACACACACTTGGTATTTGTGTATCATTGCGTACTGCTTCGTACAACTATATCGAGCGCTACACCAGATTGAGCGCGGTAGCATCAAATTTGCATTGGCGCGCACAATCTTCTCCTCTCTCCAGCGCCGGACAGATCGAGGCGGACTACTAATTTCCAATTGAGTGTATTTCTGTTAAACGTCAATATTTTCAGAACCCTTGCGAGATTTGTGATCTACGAGGCAGCTAGTTTCAGAAAACTACCTTTTTTGTGTAGTGTCTCCAAATCTGTGTCAGTTATGGGATAGAAAAACAAAAATTCACAGATACGGGCACTTCTCAGTTTGAAAGGTTGTAATTTTCTTGAAACATGAAAGTGAGAGAAGCGGTATGAAAATTTTCGAAGTACAGATTGTCTTCTTTCTAAAAAGTACTTCAACTTTTGCAAAGTCCCTTTTCCTCAGAAAATCGCCCCGTTGGACCGTTTTTTTTTCAAGACCGGGTTTTTTGGCTTTCAATGACTATAACTTTCTTCATAATGAGCCTTTTGCAATTCTTGTCCCCCTAAATTAAACTAGAAGGTTTGAGCTTTCCAATGAATACTTTAGCTTTTTCCAAAATTAATGAAGTCAAAAAATCGCCCCGTTGGACCGTTTTGAGGAGATCGCAGACCGATTTTTCGCGGAGCGCTGGTTTTTTGGCTTTGAAATGTTATAACTTTTTTCAGATTTGACTTTTTGCGAATCCTGTCCTCCTGGAAGAAACTAGAAGGTTAGCGCTTTCTAACAAATACCTTGTCTCTTTCCCAAAATGACCCGTTCGAAAAATCGCCCCGTTGGACCGTTTTTTTTTTCATGCATTTTTGGAGCCACTCTCCTGAAAACACGAGTTTTCAACACTTGAACACTCACAGCTCTCTTCAAACTCAATCTTATAGGGAGTAATGAAAGCAGGACATCGCACAAGCTTTGTGCTTCATAATAGATACTGAAAACTTTCAGAAGTCGAAGATAGGCAAATATTTTTTTTTCCCAAACTTTTCTTGTGAGCCTTTGGCAGCCGATCTACCCAAGTGGTCACTCTTTTATTAAGTTAAGACTACTTTGGAAGCATTGGTTTCCATCGAGAGCATATTTGTGCACGTTAATAGTTGAATATGGACTTCTCTGCAGTGGACGCTTTGGCTCTGGGTTGCGCCATGCACTCGTTTGTGCTTAATAGTTGGAGAAGAACTTGGAAGTTATGACTCTCACCTACCTATCGCAACGTTGTCCTTTATGAATACGACCCCCCCCCTTCGGTTGGAGAAATACGACCCCCCTCGTTGGACTTTGTCCAACGGACGGTTGACCCTGGTCCAAGCTCCCCCAAAAGGGCTGGTTTGTTGACGTCAGGACTGAGTTGCAGAGAAGACGGATCTCGCAGGTCTGACCTCTCCCCAAGGCTTGGCCTTGAGGTACGCATCAAATTGAGGCGGCTTAAAGGACTAAGATGAAGTAGTCCCTCGAAAGTCGGGGACCCCATCCCCTCCCCAACATTTAGCATACGGCCTTAGCAGAAACGCCCAAAGGGCTGGTTTGCTCACTAGAAAAACTTGGATCCATCAAATCAATGGATCCTTATACTGGGCTGAGCTAACACAAGAAGGTTTGGTGACCGCTAATTTTCCGAGACACTTCAGCTCTTACACGGTCCGCAATGTATTCAGCGTCTTGAAGTGCACCTGCGAAAGGAGAAAAAGGCGCGGATCCCAGCAGCAAAAAATCACCGTCCTCTCTGTAAATATTCTCCCGAATACGTATTCTTGGAACAAAATCATAATAAGGTTCCCAAGGGTTGACCGTAAAAACTGGAGAAGGTGAAAACTTCTGAAAGCAATAGAAGCACAATCGATGAGTTCTAGCCGTAGTCATTTGGGAGACGGCGCCGTGCGTGCTCCTCGAATTCCTCGTCTCACCGAGCTAATTGCGAAATAATTTGACCAATGAGGTCGGCTCTGTTCATCAGCTAAGCGCAAGAGCGAAGTTCTCGACGGCTGACTACATGTTTCTGCAAGCAGCGCCTACCGTATTCCCGTGTTGTGAAAAAGGGTAGCTTCCCTGCACCAAGAATGTGATCTGGATTTCTAACAATTTCACCGTCTAAACATCCATCACTCAGCAACCGTCGGCTCTTCGATGAAGTCACTGAACAGATGAATCACTCATGAAATAGCAGTTTAATAACACAACAGTCAGTGAAAATCCACTTCGGGGGAACCACTCCATTGAGTTCTCCAATTCTTAAAGGACGAATTCACGGATTAGAGTGTGAGTCGAGTTAGGAGTAATTTACCTGGTTGGGTGCCCCACAATCCTCCTGACGGTGCGGAGTGAAGCGCAATCGCCACCGAAGGAGTCACCCTGGTTGACCTATTAGGGCTCAATGTTGGCGCGGCTGGTCAGTCCACGCCCACAGACCATCGAATCACCCGCCGCGTATCAATACGCAGCGAGTGATTAGATAGCAGAGAGAACGTTATGTTGAAGAGGGCACAGCGATGAGAGTCGCATCAATGGCGAGATCAAGGGCAAAGAAAGGGGTTCCATTTCTCGGGTTCTGGGCCGTTTTCCAGGATTCTTCCTTCATTACTGTGAAACTCGTCACCGCTATGTTAATTTGAAATGGGTTGCCTTTTCTGCGTAAATTCGTCCTTTAAGGTAGGATTAAAGTGCTCATGATACGTAATTTACTCATTTTTGATATACTTTCGATAGATTTCGGTGTGTTATGAAACACCATGACGTATCTCCGCCTGCCATGGTCCAAGGAACAGTTCTGGACCACGAGAACGGACATTTTACCCTAGTCGGAAGGTGGAAGGGCTCTAGGTTGAGATATGGGCAGAATGCATGGATTATGGGTACTCACCGCTCCTTTTCCTAAAAAGGTATACCACAAATGAGCCGCTCGCGTATTATCTTGTGCTTGTGATAGAGATTCCTGAGAAGTGCTCTCTCTCAATGATGAGATAGTAAGAAATGCCCCCCCCCCCCCAAACTGGATTTTCACCCGAGGTCTCCTTCTGATAGTTCCTTCCTTAATTCATTTCCACGGAACAAATGAAATACATTTATGCACTTCTGTTGAGATTGACACGCATTTAGCAAATAAAACGAAGATTGAGCACGGATGAGTGGCTCTGCTCTGTAGGCCACACTTCTCAAACCTATCAAGTTTTCCTCACATTGCCCCTTTCGAATAGGATGCAGGAAAAGCGGATGGGAACGAGTCGAACAGGTATAATGATGTGCGGACAATGACCTTAGAGGAAGGGAGCTTTTTCAGATAAGCTCGCAGCTCAAGAGCCGCTCAATGTGCCCCTAACAAGCAAGTTCGTTGCTTGATCAAATTAATTCAATATTTATATAAACGTAAATCTTATATATTTGAACTGTTTCAGTTTCTGAGTCCTACAAAAATGTTCTTTCTGAAGATTATTTTTCAAGACTGTCGTAGCAAGCGCTCAGAAACAATAGGACCTTTCCCTTGCTCGTTTATTTAATTATTAATGCGACTCGCATCGGTCTCTTCAAAGCTAACGCTCTCTCTGCTGAACGGCTAGAGACCGGCGGTTAGCCAGTCGGTGGGCGTTCCTCGCCGATAGCGCCGCTGGGAGAGCGATACTGAGCCGCCGGGGGCATATCGGTCGCCGCGAATTGCGTGTAGGTCCTTACCCTCGAAAGATCCGCCCTTCCTCCCACTAACTAAGTTACCCTTGTTCGACCTCCGACCTTATCGTGGAGTCCTCCTTTGAATTATCCGCAGTTTTCTGCCTCAGTTTCGCTTTTGTGAAAAACCTTTCGTTCCTTGCAGTCTTTTCTCACCTTGACTTCCGAAAGTTTACTGAATGGAATTCTCCTTCGTATTCCTCGGTTCGATAATCACCTCGAAGCAGTAATGGGCTGGCCAAGAAAAGGACTAATGAGCTGCCAACGCAATTGACAATTCGAGAGCTGCAGCGGACAGCCTTTGTTATGAGTTCAACTAGAGAGCCTCTTTCTTCTCATTAAATAACCAAGAAACGTTGCATAAGCTACGAGCTGAACAGGAGAGACTGCTAGGAACTTTTGACTTGGAATAGGAATTTGGAATGACTGCCGCGGAACACTACAAGGAAAAACTGAAGAAAGGAATGCGGTCAATATCAAATGCAATCTAGAGAAGAGGTGACGAGTTTCACCGCCAACTCAAAATTGAACTTAAGGTTATCAGTGGCAAGCGTAATTGGTTCCTTAGCGCTTTCTATCTCTTTGCTCTTCAGGAACATGTGCGTGCAGCACAAAACTGATGATATTTCTTTTATGGGTTGCCAAAAAGGCAGAAAACTTCGCTTAAAAAGAAACTTTTACGTTTTAGTATACCTTCCAGCAATTGTAGCGTTGAATAGTTGCATATTGGGAAGTTTCCGCTCAGTGAATGAGTTTGGACATATATGAGCGCAAGAAGTTGAAGCCAAAGAAATGCAGAAGCTCGCCTTCAGTGGGGATCGAACCACAGGCCTTTGTTTCCACATGTTTGTTCTGAATTCCCAGAGCTGCTCAGAAAAAAAAACGATCCTCAATTTAATGATCACCGCGAATGCTTCTATAATATGCAAAAACCGCTCTGAAAAAACGCTCCATGTCCAGAAGGACTTCCCTGGTCAGAGTTATGTGGAAGGGTACCTGATATTGGGACGTAGAATAAAAGCCTCAGCATTCACTTATCGTTAGGCCACCAAATGAGCCAATGAGACCACTAGGCCAAATCTGAGTGAATGGAACTTTCATAAAATGCTGGTAGTTTTGACTGTGGCGTGCGTGCAAATGAACAAGGTCCAGGCTAATGGGCACGTCAACGTTATTTCCTCAGAGGATCAGAAATTTGTTGACCGTTAACGAAATCTGACAATAACTGTGATAAGGGCTGAAATGCTGCGGTTAAACTGAGGAACCAGCTACTTGAGGTCGGGCAGTTCCGCTACTCGTAGAAACCCGAACTCGAAGAGATGAAATGTCAGACACAAAGGCAAACAAATCATAGTTGATTGCAGAGCATGAAAAGTTAATATTAGTGAAAAATGAATGTGAAAATGAGATATAAAAAGGAAACACTGGTGGCAGTCATCGCTATTGTTAGTGAGACATCCCACAAAACAAGACCTCGTATCATCAACAACAACAACTTGGCTTAAACTGAAAGCATTTTGCAAGATGATAGATCTGAGAAATTCGGTGTAACCGTAGCAAACAAGTAATCAAAGCCTTGCTAGGGGAGTTCGAACTCATGTTCGCGCATCTTTTCAGAAGCCGTGTGAACGATTCCTTTCGGTCTAGGGTAAATCGGTACATCATTAGTATTTGAGAAAAAGAGAAATCGCGGTCCACTTCGGTGAAAGGAATTCAAAGAGCAGGAAAGCTCGTGGACCCTGGAGACACGACCTAGATAAAAATCGTGCAAGCGATTCTCTTTAGCCTGTAGGATAATCCTCACAGGAGTGGCATTCGCGTACACGGAGATCGCCCATATGAGCGCTAGAGCCTCAACGTAAGCTGCAGCAGCTGCAAATTTCTTTTGCCAGACTGTTGGTGGTGCCCTCTCATCCGTGGCGCTCTCCAGCCTCATACTCTCCACTCCGCGTTCTCTCTCGTTGCCTTAGCAAACCGATTACGGAGATGAATAAGCCCTTAAGCTGACCGTTTTCGACGGAACTTCTCCTTTTTTTCTTTACAGTCGATCGTACCGTGTGCAAGAGTCACACCAATTTGATCCTAGGGCATGACTTTAAAGCGATAACCCCAGATCGAACTGCTGAGGTAACAGGTTTCGATAATAAAAATGTAGATGCCGAGCTGAGTGAAAATGCAAAAGAAGCGGAGCAAACCGTCAAACTGCCGTGCATCCCGGACGATTTGTCTGATTCCACTAGCTCAATGGCTCCAATGGCTCCACTTACCCACGCATATTCGAACTAGCCGCTACGACATAATTCACAATGAGTATCGTGGGGTGTGCACGAGGTATACCGTCTGAGGTTCACATGAGTCGCCATTAGATTACTCTGTAAGGTCGTGGCGCGGTTGTCGCGCAGTTTCGAGCCGCTACAGTGGCACATCTGCGATTTTCGTGGACTACTCTGTCCCATCTACACGATTTTCGACATGACTTCATCTGCTGGGGTTGTTGCTTTGAAGGAGGAGCAAAAGAAGAAAGATTGCTTCAGCAGTTGATTGATGACCGTGAGGTCCGGTAACTCTTCGCTGAGCGTATTCAATATCGAATACTTCCAGCCGTCTCTGTGAATAAGAATTGAAGGTATGCTGTTTGATCTCACTCACGTGATGCAGGATAACCTTGATGAGTACCAAAAGGCAGGGAGGATTATAGATGCGGGATAAGAGAGCGGAGGGGAGCTTTGTATGTGCGAACTGGATTAAAACTCTACTACTGGCGTAATCCCGTGATTTTGTAGTTTCCTTCTCGCGAAACTCAGTGTTATAATTAGCTGCCAATAAGCCACTCTTCCCAGCTCCTTCTGGAATAGTTGAAGACATTCGGTGCTCCATAGGCCCAAATAGAGAAGTGACAGGCTAAGTTTTCTATTGCCAGTGCTTCATTTGAGCAGGCAGGAGATATAGAGCAAGCTCTGAAACTGTCTCTAACCACACATGGGCAAATTGAAAGGCTTTCAAAAGCAGTGGTGCAACGAAGAGCGTCCCAGCACTGGCAGCGTAGTGAAGTGAGAGGCAAACATTCCCGGAAAGTAAAATGAACGAAAGATAAGGAGCAGAGAAAAAAGCTTTATTAGCTTCGTCTCTCAGGAGGGAACTCGAAAGTGGGATGAATTAGGCTCGTTGCTTCCGAAAAAACGAAATGGAAGGAGTACTGTACGGAAAACAGAGTGTCCCTTCACATGCTTGGCAGTATTCAATGAGTAGAAGAGGGAGTGGAAATTTCCTGAGACCGTATCACGTTTGTAATTATGCATCACAAAGGCGTAGACCAAGTACAAGCGCAAAGTCAGCCAACAATTCTGAAAATACGAAATGGTTAGCGATCTATGATTCACCACAGAAACACAATCATACGGCAATTATGTGCAGTGGCTTCGAGACAGCTTCGCTTGCAGCCAAGCTCTCTGACCCATTTTGACTACCGGCGCTGACTCCAAAGCAATTCATCCACCTTTCTAATCGCAGAGACACACCCGTGCCTTGCGGTGGTACTGTTGATGATGGAATTCGTAGAATGCGTTTCATTCGATACTCATCTCGTGGACTGGCCGAAAAAGTCATTCAAAATGCAGTAGAAAAAGACGCAGAGTTGAAAAACGCGAATGACATCTACTTTTTAGACATACTTAGCTGAGAATCTCCTTCACCACCGTGGTATTGAATCAGTCCCCATGAGCCGCAATAGACCTGAAGGTGAAGTTCATGATGAAAAGGCAGCTCACTAGGAATCAAGCTAGAGTTGGTGGATGGTGCAGGGATGGGACGTCCATGCTGGGCGGCCGTGGTCAAACCTGCCCTGCGAAACGCGTGTCTTTCGCACTCTCAGGAGGTTCGCCTATGTTTCCACTAGGTAGCTCTCCCTTCTTCTACCTTCGTCCTTATCGCGGAATCCTCCTTTGAGGGCCTGTTTTCTTTCAATGAACGCTTTTTGAAGGGGCACAGGCTTCTGTAGAAAGGATATAGAATTGCCAGAGCAGCAACCACGGGCATCTGACTTCCTCTAGCGCGACGTCTCCACACAGCAACCTTATGAATGAAAGCTCTGCATGTATTGAGATCAATACCATCTCAAAAACGTGGAGCTGTGCATCTCCAGAATTTCAGAAGCTGACGACAGGTGTGATGGAGAATATAAAAAACCCTTATCGAAAAGAAAACATTATTACTATTGTCACCTTCACATCACACAGAAAAAATTATTGGTAAACTTTCATTCGCTTCGAAAGTAGGCAATATACTCGACTTTTATAGGAGAACTGAGGCTGTGCAGAGACATACGAGAGCGGCTATTGATTTGCTAAAATATGGAAGACGGCTGGGAAGATGAATCAGTTCTGAAGCATGTAAACATGGAGCGAAATCCCTCACTAATACAGCAAACCACCCCCACTCCTTGAATGGCTTATTTCATCTAATCTTCCCTGAACGATTGAGACTACATTACTAAGGAGTGCTGATAGGGGGAGCGAACAGCACGTCTTCGCGTAGAATCGACCGTCAATGGTTGTTAGCTCTTGAACGTAGACGTAAAGAATTCACAAGGAAGAGAAGTTTTCAAGATACTGGATAAGGCGACGACGAAAAGATGCCTAAAAAGACGTTCAAAAATCATTCACTGTGGAGGAATGGAGATTCTCAATGAATCCTAATGGATTTGGAGCTTCTGCGGCAGAACGCAGCCCACGGGCATTGAACGCTGTACGTCAGCTGCCAGCCAGCATTTCAACCAAAGTGGCAATCGATAGCTGTTTAATTGTTCAACCACTAACATCAATTGGTAGAAAAAAGCGGAAAGCTAAGAATTAACGTTTTTGCAACGCTGTGCCACCAAATGGCGGACATGGCAATGGGCGGCATCCGAACAGGATGGATAGCCACCATTCAGCGCCACTGACATGCAGATGTTGTTCGATTTGTCCAGTTGAGAGGAGAGATTCTTGTGATGTCTAATTGGCTTTCATCTCGCCTAAGAGGGGTTATGGTTGAGCTCTTAGTTCTCCATTGGATGACATCAGAGTAAGCGGTAAAGAGAAACCTCCACACATATCGAAGTCAAATATTTTCTGATTTCATCATCAGACGCAGTACTATGCCTCTAAGACGTGAGTCCCCAATTCAAACAGTCGAAGCGCGAGTTACTGTGATAATGCCATATCTTTCGTGCACATGAAGCTAAATAGCTCGATTGAAGGATAGCTATGTTGGCCACTGGTAGGCCATCAATCTTCGACCGTTTCCACTCAACCCATCATCATCATCCGGCTAGCACTTATCCAAACACCATCTTGCCACTATTCATATACAGATTCGAGTATATTTTTTGTAGTGGATGTACTCTTCACCGAAGTGTTTATGAGAGGTTGAGAGAAAAAATCAAGCGGATGGGAATTTCGAACGTTTCTCACTTGAAAGCGAGTCGGCTCATCATATTTTTGTTGAAAACGGGACTCAGCCTTAGGAAGAGAAGGGAGATCCCAGGATGTGCGAGCAATTTCAATTTTTCTCGATTTTCACATTCGTAAGCTTACATTTAGCCTGGAGCACTTACCCTTATCTTACGGTAGCGGATCCAACCTCCAGCGGATCCTTAAAGCAACAGTCCCAGCAGGATGGGCTGGTCGGAATCGGCTGCAATACCCTCGGCCGATTCCGACCACGCACACTTCGAAGCTGTTCAGCTCCTTTCTTAGCGGTTTCCAGAGGTGACCTTTTTTCAGTCACACCTTTTGACTAGAAGCTGAATAGCTTCAAAATGGTCGTGGTCGGAATCGGCTGAGGAGATTGCAACCGATTCAGACCACACCCACCCTGCTGGGACTGTTGCTTTAAGTTTTTTAGAACATATTTGAAAGCGTAGGACGGTCTCACCCTGCCGCAAACCGTAAAACATACGCAGACTTCAGAAGATTAAAAAATGGAGGCGATGTAGAAAAAGTCCACTTCAACGAAAAATTACACGCGAAAAACGGAAGCCTAGCTATTACTTTGTACAACGCCATCTTCAAGTCATCTTTCCATATAACTCTAACTTTTTATTTTTACAATCGATGCTCGAGCGTTGACAAAGGCGAAAATTTTTCCTTTCGGATGGTCCCCATGCTACTCAGATTGAACAAAATCACCACATGCTCTCTAAATCTGACCGTTTTCGGCTGAAATGCCGATTGCTGCCGTCACCAAAGTAAAGAAATCTTCTGCAAGTTATTAATAATGTGTTTCTTCTGCCGAGGAGGTTTTTAGGTGAAGAGTTTATTGGTGGCCCGACGTTTCGACGAAATCGCTCCCTCAAAGGCCAAAACGTGGCTCAAGGTTTGAGAGTTACCCTCTGAACCGTCAAACGCCTCTTCTATCTAGCGTTTCTGGGAGGACGTTACAGAGATCAACTGAAAATTAAATCGTGTATCCACCTAAAAACCTCGTCGGCAGAAGAAAAAATAGCAATGACAACGATGTAGAAGTTCTACGAAGAAGAAGTTGGACTTCTGTGGAGTCGCTTCTTTGTTCGAGGATACAAAATGGTAATGAATATCTAATTGGATGGCCCCACAGAAATGCGCCATTCGTAACTCCTGCCAAATATTGCACAGATTTGAATACATGCTTGATAAGTACATGAAATGCACAAATCAGCTGAAACAGAATGGAGGACAACGATGACAGAGCCAACGGGACTTTTTTTTTCAAAGATTGGTCGTTCAGAGAAGTTTAAAATTGCATCTGAAAGAACAAATCCTCTAGTTTCTAATTAGCTTT
This sequence comes from Teladorsagia circumcincta, assembly GCA_002352805.1. NCBI lineage: Eukaryota > Metazoa > Nematoda > Chromadorea > Rhabditida > Trichostrongylidae > Teladorsagia > Teladorsagia circumcincta. The sequence goes on from KZ345443.1 coordinate 86,459, forward strand.
GAAAATCTGCAAAAATTTAATTATGGAGAAAAATATGTACGTTTGAATGACAACCGGACCACAAACCCCTGAAGAACGGCACAACGGGACTATTTTCTGAGAAAGTGATCTCTGGAAAAATTTGCGGTGCTTCTCCGAAAGCTTCTAATCATCTAGTTCGTAATTAGCTTCGAAAACCTGCAAAAAGTTAATTACTGAGGAGATTATAAACGTTCGAATCTTGAAAACTCGTCCTACGAGAAACGGAACTACAGGGGCATTTTCTAGAGAATTGAACATTTGCAAAAGTTCAAATAATTTTTGGAGAAAAACAATATGTATTTTTTAAATTTAAAGAGTTTCGAATCGTAAGGTATTGAAGATGGCGAGGTTCAGTTTTCTTTTTTGTATAAAAAAGGGAGATTCGAATGTTCAAAAAAAATTGTAGGTTTTTGAAAGTGGAAATCTCTGCAATTATAACCATTCATAGGTTTATGCAAAATTTTGGGAATTACTTCTATCAATGAGTGAAGTTTCATGTTGCCTCAATTTCCGTCCTCTGAGCGCGAACTTCCACTGCTCATCACCTTTCCATGTTAGTGACGAGCCATGCATCGATGGTGAACATAAAAGTATAAAAAAGTCATAAGTAGCTAATAAAGGTGGGGGTTGTACAGCTACCCACCAAAAGGGGGGGGTCGTAAAAATTTTGAAATTTGTACAACGCACGGTTTACCCTGGTTGGAGAAAGATTACCCTCGACTGTAACTCATCAATGAAATCGGTTTTTGTGCAAGTTAAACGAAATGCTCATGCGTAAAATATGACTCACAAAAAGAGTAGTATCTAGCTTCGAACACAAGAACAAAGTCATTCTAAAATTTGTCTTTAAGGGTATTGGACAAGTTGCACGCTCACCCGGACAAACCTCGAATAAAGACTCAAGTTATAATGAAGTGCTTTTCAGACCTGCCATTTAAATCAATCCCTTAGCAAGGCGCCATGTATTTTGCTCTCACAACCAAAAATTGCCGGCAATACTGAAAACGAGACTTACTTCAAATTATATTCTGTGCACACAACGATTTTCATCAGAATTGGAACACTTTGTCATTGCTGGATTCAGAACATGACTCTGAAAATTCCGAAAAATCCGCTGAACTATATTGACCAGCCCCATCAATCGTGCAGGCGGAAAGCTACTTATCTCTCTAGCCACCGCGCTGCAATATTAAAAAATTGAGCTGAAGACGGGCTAATGGGCCACAATTTTTAATAAAGGCATAAATATAACACACTATAGAGACTAATGAGGCAATGTTGGCGATGAACGTATCTATCTAGAATTTTTTTTTCGCAAAATTTTTCATTTCAATCTTGGAAAGACGTCCAAGAATTTTAGTTCTTGATTTCATCAGTTTATCTCAAAAATAGTTCTGAAGCCTAAGCTTCATCGATGTAGCTCGGAACTAAGAATTGCTGCACCTTCAAAAACAATAAATCAATCGTGCTGGGCTCTTAACTCCGAACATGCTTGAGGGAAGGACGTGTATAGGCTCATAAACAAGTTTCAGAGACAGAGCGCCACAAAACCTGATTTAAAAATAAAATAAAAAGTTGAAGTTTTACGAAGAAGAGGTTGGACTTCTGTGGAGTCGCTTCTTTGTTCGAGGATACAAAACGGTAATGAATGTCTAAATGGATGGCCCCACAGAAATGCGCCATTCGTAACTCCTGTCAAATTATTGCACAGATTTGAATACATGCTTGATAAGTATCAATCAAAATCAAAAAACAAAAGTAATGAAATTAGTCTATTCGATTAAATTTGTAAAAATAAAAATATAATATAATATAATAAGTTTAAATAATTAATTTTGTAAATTATTTGCAGGTCAATCACAAAAGGAAAGAAATTCATGAAAAGAAACTCTTTATTAGGCTTACGTTTCGGCCTGTGAGATAGGTTTGCTATTCCACGCTTAAGTCTGCTTCTTGGGTGGTCGATCTTGCGCCTTGGCTACAAAGATCTAAGCTCTGAACAAGGCGAAGAGGCTGAAACGTAAGCCTAATAAAGAATGCTGAAACTTGGAAAGGCTACAGCAAAACCTTTTCCATCAACTTCCAGGTCAAGATTAGGAGAAAGTCGTTCGTGGACAATTCATGAATAGTTAGACTTGGTATGGCACGAGATTGAATGACTTAAAACTAGGCTACAGCTCAGCGAAAAGAAAATGCTAGGCGGTGACCGAATGCAGGTTGCGTCGAGTAGAACGTACATTCGATCAGAACAGATCGGATCAGGTATCACAATAGCTTTTTTCAAAAAACTGATGCAGCTGTCTAACCAGTAGCCAGCTGGCGAATCCCCGGGCAAGAATCAATATTCTCGGCCACGAATTGCTGCGCTGAATGAAATTCTCGATAAAGGGGAGCAAGGGGTTTTTTTAGGCGAAAAGAAATGAAAAGTGGAATGAAGGGAGAATATGCCGCAGAGAAGAGCGAATTTGTGGATATGCCACGCAGCTGTTGCATTGTTTTTCGCGATGTCATCTCCATTGAAAGACGGCGATATCGGCACTTGTCAGGTGAAACATCAGCTCTTATTTCAGAAAACGCATTGATTTCGATTCAATACAAGGCCAAACTAGAAAATTAGATGATTTGAAGCACTGTAGGGAAAGACACGGTTGCGTTCGAACATCAGAATGTGATTCAAAAAACGTGGAAAATAAGATCTCTGAAAAAGCAGTGACAACGTAGACCTACCACTATACGGTAGGTGTACCGTAACAGAACCCAAGTTCGAATGAGATGGAATGAAACTCGGAAGTGGAAAAAGAAGAAAGGAAAGGCAGCGCAGCTGCTCAATGAAGAGCATGAAGTTCTTCTTTCCGAAGCTGGAGCAGCATTTCTAGCGGACTACATAGCCCAGAGCACAAGCCCATTTTGGATGGTGGTCTGCTTTCCGGAGAAGAATGGCGGTGGTCGCGCTGGCACACCCGAATCGATAGTGGTTGTCAATACACACTCGCACATACACGCTCACACACACACACAGACACATACGCATACATTCCGTCGCCGCAGGAGCAGCAGCTAGCCAGTCGGCCAGCCGTGTGCAGGCATAAGCAGCAGCAGCAGTTCGGGCGCTTCACGTTTGAGAAGGGCCAGGGATACAACTGTTCGTGATGGGAGTTCTCGAATCATCGATAAGGTTCGTCAGGCAGGCGTGTTTCAGTGCCACGAATAGTCCAAGCAATCGCCTATGTGGAGCGCGTTCTCTTTCTGAAGCGTTGTAACAGTCAACTATTAAGAAGAGTTCTCTTAGCATGAGCGAGATTTTGGGTTTGCCATCTAGTTAGGCATAAAAGTCAAGCTCCATAGTAGTGATCTCTTTACGCCCTTCTGGGGCAATCGTGAGTTTCTTGGAGAGCAGCATCTGCGATCTTAAAGGCAGCGGTCATGACGGCCGGTGGGTGGGGTGATTTCAATGATGTCATTTGAAGTCAGTCGTGGAAAATAGTTTAGAGGCGGTCACAATCCTACCTAGTGCGCTGAGGGGTCTAACCAATGACGTTAGATGACGACATCAAACCCGCCCCGCCCTCCAGCCATCGTGATCATTACCTTTAAATTCATCACGTTCGGCAAATGGAAATAAATGAATGGAATTCTGTAGAGAGGGCGTGGTTGAGAAATCAACACCACGCTAAATTTTCCACCACGAAGCAAGCGCAAACTTCGCAGTGAGAAAATGAATTTGAGACACCTGCGTCGTTCCTTTTGGCCAAGTGTCTTCCATGGCAAAGTTTTTCAAGTAGTGATGATGTGAACGCCAATCAATGCCGGGGCCCCATTTTGGCAAATAGGATTTTCGGCTGAAAATTGTGTTTGCTGTTCGGAACTGACCAGATTTAGCGAGGCGAGTGAGATTGAAAAACAAACAATCCTTTTAATTGACCTAGACGGGCTGTTTGTTTTGCATATCACTACGAGGCACGTCTTTTTTTGGAAACCCCAAGTTATAGACGCAAACTAATCATACTATCGTCATACTCCTGAGCGAAAGAGGAGGGGGCAGGCTCACATACAACGAACATAAGCATCAGGTCGCAACGAAAGTCCTGGCGGATTTTTTCAAAGACCTGCAAACGGTTACGCATCAACCTGCGAAGGAAATTTTTGAAGCATATATAGGTATGGTGATATTCCTTCATATGCTCGAGGCTTACCTCCTGCACGCTTTTTAAAGCTTGGAAAATGCCCTATGTTTCGACCCATGTGCGCCGTTGCCTTCTTTGCGGATTTTGTCTGGGACACACAGCGAGCGAGGCCTGCCTCAATATATGCTATGTGGAAGTAGAGGGAGTGATAAGTGAGAAGACCTGTCAACTTTAGTTCAAAAGGTTCAGCGAAGGAAACTACAACCTCGAAGACAGACGTCCAGTGGAAGTCAGTTTCAAACATTTGGAGCTGCTACTTCAAGACATTCCGCATCAAGCGCCAAGGAGCTGGCAAAGGAGATGCAGTGCTTCAACATTGCCATAGATCGTGCTCGCCACAAGCTGGGAAAAGTCAAGAAACTTGGTCGATTGATCCCGCATGAGCTGACAGAGCACTCCAAGAAAGGAGACCTTGAGGTGTGCAGTGATTTTTTTTTGCAAAAAGTCACCGTTTCGATTAGCCGGATAATGCCACTACCGGAGATGAGAAGTAGGGGTTCTGCGTATATCATACCAGGAGAAGACAGTGAATGGATGCGAACGAGAAGCCAGAGCTTGTTCCGAAGCAGAAGCTT
>KZ345443.1:118241-141786 GCA_002352805.1 Teladorsagia circumcincta
TCTTTGCAGAGAACACTCCGGTGGTATCTGTGCGTGTCTTTGCGGACCATGCTAAACTTCTTCTTGCCGTAAGATGTCATTCATACCAGAAAGTTTGCCGCAGAGGGCCTCATAAGGTCGGTACTCGAATTGACAATTTTGCTCTCATGGCCCTTCAGGGGAAACCAGAGGCGGACATCGTTGTGAGGTTCGACCGGGGAAAGGGTTGATGTCGTACCGCATTGCACGATGTTGCCACTGCACTTGACAGACCTTAGGACTGCTAGTTCTGAAAAGGGAGTCAGTAAATTAGTCCGAACATCGATGACCCTGATATTGGAGATGAAGGCTAGCCGTCCAATCCGGCCTTCTTTCGGCTGAAACAGCTCCTTCGGCGAGCCAGACCTCTGAACAGGCTAGCAGGACTTCGTGTGACGTGAATACATCGCACATCCTGAGATGAACGACGAAATTGTTAGAGGTTCCCACAACTGCAAAGTGCACGGCGTGAATTTAAAGCTGTTCTTCTTCAAATGAAAGTGAGTCAGGTGAAATTGCACGATGTGGTGGAAAACGCTCCGTGCTAGGTGATGCTATATTTATTCGGCGACATCTTTGGTAAATTTGCCTGTTTGAATAAAATACACATGGTGCGTCTATACTTTTGATACAGCCAAAATAGCAACCAAGTGTTGAAAAATATTCTATCTCTCTCTACTACACATAAAAGCTGGTAGGCAACGGTTTTTCGGCATGCTGATTCTAATGATAGCACACACTTGCAATGAGAACTTCGGAGAAGTTCGATTATGGCAATTTTGAGGGTGCGTCTATACTTATGGCACGCACTGTATACGATACGAGAACTGAAGGTTGTACCTCCCGTAGGTTTGAGTGATCACAATAGTATTGAATTTGAAGTAGTAGGTAAGGTGTCTCCTTCTGCCTATGTTTACAAGCGGGTGTATTCTCGTTGCAAGTTTAACGATCTATGCCATAGTCTAGCCCAAATACACTGGATTCCCTTGCTTGAATCTAGAGGGAGTGTAAATGAGAAGTGCGAGCTTTTCTTGTCGGTTTTGCATAATGCGATTGATTACTATGTACCTTGGAAGAAAGTTCCTAATGTCAAATCCTCCTTCCAAAGCATTTGCAGAACATGTGGGAACACAAAGAGTGTTTATTTTACGAGGCTAGGCAATTTGGGAATTGGGATGAATACAAAACCTTCACGCAGAGATTCTACAAATATCTCAAAAAGTATAACGATTATTTAGAAAGAACGATCATTGAGTCACGTAATGTTCGGTGCTTCTATAGGTACTTAAGCAGAAGGATCCAGGATTTTAAGCGAATCGGTATTCTGAGAAAGGAAGACGTCGTTGCAGTTACTCCAAGGGATAAAGCCATTATGTTAGCTGACCAGTTCGAAAGCGTATTTCAGGAAGATGACGGGAGCACCCCTGACTCAATAACTCCACTGTTGAGCCCATGCAGGAGGTTCCTTGGCTCGTCGCTTCCGAGCTGTATGAGCTCATCATGAAATAGCCTGGTTCTTATTCGGTCACACCCGATTTTGTGCCATTCCCTGTCGTACAAAAAATAGCTACTGCTATTTGTGGTCCTCTTGCATATATATTCAATCAGTCATTATCCTACGGAGAGGTACCTTCCCGATGGAAGCACTCCTTTGTTGCACCTTTACTGAAGAAGGAACCATCATTGAACCCCGAGAATTATCGCCCTGTGAGTATCACACCCTTTTTCTGTCGACTATTCGAGAAGGTTCTAAAAAAGCATGTCAGTCATCATTTGTCGGCTAATCACATTGTTTCAACGCACCAGCACGGTTTTGCTCCAGGTCGTTCCGATGAAACAAATTTGATCGAATGCTTGAACGATTGGACTGAAGCGCTCGATAATAAGCTCTCCTGCGACGTCATTTACTTCGATTTTGCAAAGGCGTTTGATAGGTTCCCATAAGAAATTGATCCTTAAGCTGGAAGCATTAAAGTTTCATCCGATCCTCATAAGGTGGATTTCAGAGTATCTTAGTGAAGGGACTTCCCAGGTCAAAATTGGCCGATCTTTTTCGGAAGTCAGACGGGTAATAAGTGGCGTGCCCCAAGAGGGTGTGCTGTCGCCGGTCCTTTACGCTTTCACGGCGGAGCTTCCCGATATGCTTCATGAAGCTGGCGTTACTGCAAAGGTATATGCAGACGACATAAAAATCTATAAGACAATCTCAGAAGAGGCAGATTCCGAGAGATTTCAGAAAGCAATTGATCTGACGGTAGGCTGGTCCAAGATGTGGCAGCTGCCTATAGCACCACATAAAACACTGTACATGCAATTGATGCATTCACCATCAGTGCGATCCTACACTGTCGATGGTGTCCCGCTCACTAATGTCGAATCTGTCAGAGACCTAGGTTTTCATTACAACAACAAATTGGACTTCACGGAACACATCAAAATGAGGGTCAGAATGGCTAATTTGCGAACATTCCGGATTTTCAAAGGTTCATCCTTGGCTGACAAAGGAGCTCTGCTACGTGCTTACAAGGCCTATGTGCGGCCCCTGGTTGAGTCCAGCACTACGGTTTTCGATACCTCCAAAAAGAAGCATGTCTACGCTCTTGAGAAGGTTCAGAATAACTTTACTCGAAAACTGCTAATTCGAATTGGTGGTTTTTTGTACTCCAAAATAACGAAAGCAGTCATTAGGAATCAGTATCTAGGATTGACAACTATAGAAACACGGCGCAGAATTTTTGATCTCTGTATGGTTCATAAGCTGGTACAGGGCATGCCCGGCTACGGTTCCAATGTGTTCAAGTTGGCACAGTCGAGAACCAGGGGGGGAGTTAAGAAGATCTCTTTTGAGCGACCTAAAACTAACTTGTGGGCAATGAGTTTCACCTTTAGGGCCGGCAGTGATTATTTGAAGTTAGCGAAAAACATTACCGCGACTCTATCGCTGGCACAATTTAAACGTCGTGTAGTCAAATTGCTTCCGAGCAGCGGCAGGTCCTAAAGTTTTCTGAGACTGATTAGTAAGTAATCCTAACATGTACATCCTTTGATATCATTTTTTGTATGCATAATTTTGTTCGATAAATTATACTTATTGTTTTTTTCACGTATGCCTTCCGAAGACGTAATAAACTTATACTTATACTTATAAATAAATGAATAAATAAGAACATTCTTCACGTACACAGGCATTTCAATCAGTTTTTTTTACGACAGCGAACCTAACAGCAGTGCATGTTCGGTTACCTCAGCACAATATATCCGTTTATTCTCACCACCAGTGAGGTGTTAAGGTCGAGTGAGCGGGCGCCAGATAGAGGAGGTGCCTTCGTAGCGTGTGGGAACATGCGGCCCCGCAAGTGAGCCTGCACAGAATATATTATTTTACCATATTTTCTCCCAAATCCACATTCTGTGCTGGGTTGAGCCTCCTCTTTCTTTGCACTGTGATGTCCCTGATGTGCCCCTTAGTAACCCCCACCACCCTCTATGCTGTGCGACCCCCTATCATCCACCTGACAAATACGACCTCCTATCAAGGATCTCCTCGACCGATATTCGCCTTGGTCCAACCACCGCCGCGTAGCTAACTCCAACCCTGGCTAGCGCCGCCTGCCGTGGCCACTGGCCACTCCCGCCGTACTTTACTCTTCATTTTGAAAGGGTATTCACGTTAAGCGGATACATACATATTTTAGCTTTTCAGGTTGTGCATTATCCAAGAATTGTTGTATTTGTTAACACAATACCAGCCATCGGCATTAGTATGTGCAAGCGAACTCGCCCTGGTCACTGGCTTTTAGAAAACGAGAATTACAAGCTAAGGAAGGGTCCTTTTTGTCACTCAACGTTTCCTCTGGATATTTCTTGACTACTGCCCCCTACCAACTCTACTTTCAGCTTAAGGACCAACGATTTTTCGTACCATCCATCTTGAAGAAGGCGCGGTAGAAATCGAAAACCATAGACATCCAGTTTCATGCTTCCTAAACAAAGGAAGCTTACAGAGATACTGTTCATTTTTTGCTATAAATGTATGCAGACAGAAAAAGTAGGATTGCTCACTATTCTTCTCGATGAAGCAACAGCGCTTATTTTGTTCTCCATTTTCTTACTTGCACATATTCGGTTAACCAACAATAAGCACATTATGTTTATTTACTTGTAAAATGCACGTGTTTGTTCACTATTTCTATTTATTTACAAATACAATAATAGTGTAACAGTAATTGAAATACAATCATTCATGGTATAAGCTCAAGTCATAGCAGAGCGAAGTTGTTCTTATGCCGCTTTCTCCAATAAGTTTCTCCCGTTCTAAGGAGCACTCGGGAGAACACTAACAAGGGAGGTCGTTCAGGGTGTAGTAAGCTTCCTCAAAATAGTTCCCTCTAGGAGCTTATGCGTGGGCTACAAAACCGTTGTCCGTTTTCGCTAAGCGGCTCCGCGAACTCCAAAAAATGGTGAGAAAATAGTCCAAGGTTCACTCCCTCGTGATGACAAAATTTTTGCATTCAGGTTGGAGCTTCCAAATTAGCTCTAAATAGCGCCAGCACCGAAAATAGATATAATATTCATTATGAATCATCAGTAACTTCTACTTCAAAATTTTTACTGGAATTTGGCGGAAAAAAGTTGTCGCACCAGAGGGGCGCCAAATAACGCCGAAGTGGGGTAAATCGGAGCTATCGAAAAAAATTGATGTCATAATCGTGATCAGGGCACCCGATGTACCCTAGATCAGAAGTTCTGAAGAAAACTGAGATTTCGATCCAGATCCGAAAAATTGATAAGTAAGCAAGCTCATAGTTGCCTCGAGCCGCTGAATTGAAAACGAGTTCCTCAATAGCCTTCCTAAATAATGAGAGGTTCCACTATTGAATGGACAATCGCAGACACCCAAGCAGGTGATGTACAACAGGACACGCATGACGTTGAAGCTGGCAAGTTCTTCTCTGCATAAAGGTGTGATATTTTGGGTCCACGGCCCTTCCACTTGCAGGGCTTTATCTCGACAGCTATAGCAACTTCAAAGCCCGCGACGTGGTGTGGGAGGTCCTCTATGAGGACGAACTTTGGATTCCGTGAATCATCAGAGCATTCTGCTTCATTGTCACAAGGCCATCGCTTCCAAGTCACCCGCCGGCGCGCATGACGACCTGTAGTCTACATTTGGTCACCCACCTTTTCCGAGGTTAGGTCAAAATCTCGATTTTTCCTAAAATTTTGCACATGGGGGTAAATCGGGGTCCTGATCACGAATATGGCGTTCGTTTTCGACGTTGGCGCCATTTGGCGCCAGTATGGCGCTGCGAATTTATTCCGCCTGTTGTCGATCAAAAACCCATTTGCATGAACTTTTGAAAGCTCTGATCGTAGACAGTGTGTTGGATTTGATGCTGGAGCAGTTTCGAGCCCATATGGGAGATCAAAAATGTAAAATTTCACGCTGGAGCGGAGTCGAATTACACCTACGGTACAATTCTAAGACCATCAGGCTATCCACTTAAACCATAAAGCCACTGCGCTAGGTATGATGCCGACGACGCCTATGAACCCACTAGCCTTACTCAAACACTGCCTCTTGACAGTACTTCAATTTCGAGGAAATTTCACGTTGTTTTGGATATCGGCTTCATCAGCAGCCCTCAGTAAGCACGTGTTCTTTTCTGCAAGTCCGAAACGTAACTCCAAGGGTAGCCTTCAGGGGGCCGCCCAGCGATAATAAAATCATGGTATTGTGGTCTACGTGCGCGCCCTACAAAATGCATGAAATCGTTCTGTAAAAGTGTCCCACACCCTGACGACCTCCTTTGTAAGTAGCAGCTAATATACATTACAGAAAACAAAAACTTGTTTATGTATGAACAAAAATTGAGTAAGTGATCGATTTCACTTTATCGCCCGTAATAAATGTAATAGTCGGAAATTGTTCTCAAGAGATAAATGAATGAAGTGAAAGACTGAAAGACATATTCGAGCACCTGCCAACAAACAACCTTGAGTATTTTTTCGAGATGTCTGAATGAAATGAAGCCTAATGGCGTAATCACAGTGGCAAACTGTTCCTAGATCATTACGCAAGACTGCTCTGCCGGCCTGACAACGTCATCCATGACAAGTATGCCAGGTGCTGTTGCGTTGGTTGTTGGCAGAAGCTAGACTTGATTAGTAAAGCACTCGAGGAACTCCACAGAGAGACTCTTAGAAAGGAGATTTGATGTGTCATAATTATCTTCGTAGCTGGTCTCATCCAACATGATTGAATGTCTGCTTTACAGCTGTTTGTACGAGATCACCAGTGAAATACTCGTCCAGCTTGAAGTAGGTCACTACTCGAAGGTAGCGCTCGTGAAATGAAAGCCTGAAGTCGAAAAAGGTTATTGGTGAAGGATGAAATTGACAGGCTCAATAAAAACAACTCATAAACACTGACCGCGGGCTTTTTAGTTGAACTCCCTGCATAGAAGGCATTATTATACCGATTTGCAGAATTTCAGTCAGCAGCTTCTCCAGGAATTCAGCTCCGAAAAGTCCAAGATCTCCGAATGATGCTTGGTCAACGTCTTTGATCTGAAACAATTCAACATATAACACACTTGACTGGTAAGGCAGAACAGCTGGAAAACGAGTTAAAGAGATTCAAGTCATTGCGAATTCTTATTATTCCACAAATATTGTTATTTTAATTGCTATTATTGGGCTGAACCGTAATTTCTGGCCCAATTTCGACACTATTTCATTGGATTTTTTCTTTCCCGAAGAGTAACTGATCAACAGTGTAACTACCTTCGCAATAGCTGATACGCGTCGAGTTGCTAGGGAGCGAATGGGGGCATTCCTCTCAAAACGAGTGAAGCTATGGGATGAAGAGTTCACAGAGGTCGTTTCTGAGGTGGTTGTATTCAGTGACCCCTTTCTCTCGAAGGTTCTGCTTCAAAGCATCGGGAAGGGGATAGTACGATAGATTATGTAGTGTTGGGGCCATGCGATGGATGTGGTATCGCGATCCAGCCAGTTTCCCTCAGAAGGTGGCGAGTTGTCTTCGCAATGTGAGGCCGGGCGCTCATCCGGAGGAAGGAGATTTCGAGACCTTTCGAGTGGTACTTTCGCACTGCTGCGGCCAACTTTGGGGGTTTTTTCCATGGTTATCTTCGCAGTAGTTTTCTGTATAAGATGAAGCGTTTCTCAAAGCGGGATATCCGGGGAATCCCACGAATAGTGGGTGATATATTCTGATGAAAGAACTCGGGTTTTGGGCGAGATGGTGGGTTCAGGCTGCGAGATAGCCATAAGGCGTATTGTTGTCGTAGTGGACTTATGACTCATCTTTACAGGTGACCTATTAGGGAAAGTCCAGACTATGCGGGAGTAGAATGGAATTTTTGTAGATGGTCAGGTCTGCTCCTCGATCATGGTCAGCAGATGCGTCCCGTTTCCATCGAAACGTCATTCTGCTACAGCCGGTTTCAGACTGCTTGTGATGGTGCATCCGCTGTGCCCAAGTATCTGCTACAAATTTCAGGTGGCAGCGTCTGGATGAACTTTCGGCTCATAGCGCAATGGGTCCTCATTGGAAGTGACTGGGGGCCAGGATGAGATCGAAATTTGCAGCTTGTATCGACTTTGCTGATGCTTTCAAGCCAATAGCTCAAATCACGATCAGTGGCAAAGACTGAGGCAAACACAGCGCTGGTCTTGCTTACTGCACTCCTTGCGAGGTTCTTCTTTAATTGATCGTTAAGCATAATCGCCTGCTTTGGTCATTGTTCTATTTCGATCCCTACTTAGTTACGCCACTGCCCTTTGATCTTCTGAAATATCCTAGTTGAGAAACCGATGCCTCCTTCATCATCCAACATATTTCGTAATGAGACTAATTTGCTAAGAAGAAAATTGATTCTGAAAAAAATGGGCCAGAAATTACGGTTCAACCCAATAATTAGTATTAACGCGACAGATCCAGCAAACTGTTGGGGTGGCAGTGGTCGGTAATGAAATTGCGGATGCCGGACTGACTGAACATGTAAAAAGAAACAAAGCAATTCAGCGATGAAGCGCTCAAACAGAGACCCCCCTCTTCTCTAGAAATGTGGGGGAGCGTGTTGGACAAGTTGTCTGTACTTGCTTGCTAAACGCATCCACGTTCGATTAGCCGTTACGTCGCTCTTCACGTTAGGTGCATGAGGTGTGCACGAGGTATCTAGTCCATTAGCTCACATTAGCCGTCACTGGCTCACTTTGTAAGGCCGTAGTATCGTGTGACACTCGCTACCTTCTCAGAATAGAATAGAACATTTTACTCAGAATAGTTTGACGCAGGGTCAAGCTCGCGTTGAGGAATCCTCGAAAGGACCACAGGGGGATCGACAAGTCAAAAAACTTCCAGATCTGCTTTCAATTCAAAAATTCTTTCATTTTGAAGAAAGTTATAGTCATTTGAATATGTGCCATAATTTCTATAGTAGTGGATGAGCTGCTCCACGGCCAGCACTCAAGATCAATCAGTTCGCAGCTGGTTTATAGCTTCTTCATGTCTATTTCATAGTTTTTTCTCGTTTCTTAGTAGGGTTGGCTGTAAATTGTTGGACCTTCATGGTGGAGGATAGGGCAGAATAGTTGTTCTTTTAGGGAAGGTTTTAAGGAGGAACAAATAATTGTTTCATACTCGACTTGTTAATAGAGCTTTTCTTGGACTCCGGCCGCTGGTGGAGGGGGTCGTATTTCGAAATTTTACTCGACCCCTCGCTTGACCCTGGTGTGACACATTTCCATTTGGGTTTTTGCCCTAATTATTATTAATAACCTTTACTGCCCTAGTATTATACAATCAGAAGCTTTAGCGGAATGCATTTTTGTGAGGAAGGATGTTTCTTGAATAAATGGAAGTTGACGGAATAGGCTGGGCCTGAGAGTGTGAGTTTTTTCGTAGACAAGCTTCTAATAGCATAAGTTGCAACCAAAAATGCATACTGAGGTTTCCTCATCTGCACAGAACTGGGCCTCATCTATATATGGCCTTCCGGCATAGAGGGAGCATTCGGCGATAAAAGGGTAAGCATTCGCCGTTGATTAGTCCCTATTTGGGTTCCACTTTCATTTTTAATTCGTGATGGCAATTTTAACACTTTGACGACAACGCGTGTTTTAATTTCCTTGGCAGCGTCTGACCAGCGAGCCCGGCCGCCTCAGGTGATTCAAGCGGATTTTCACTGGTTATTAAATACGGTGTGATTGATACAAAATCAAGTCAGTCATTTCCAGTGGGTAGAAGGTACCCGGAGTACAGTAGTGGAAATTCGACCGGAAGAGAACATAAAACAACGATGAAAAAACAAAATTTGTCACTCCTTGCTACAATGGACGCCAAAAGTAGTTTAACCTCGATTTCCCAATCAAAACAGATATCTTGTCGTGCCTGACTACGTATCACTTCTACTACTCTTTGAACCTTCACGTTTATGAAAAGAAAGGGAAACGAGGAAATAACTAAACCGAGGATTTTTAAGGGTTTTGAATTCTCCTCTGAATTGGGCTTCCGCGATCATTTTGAGGGTCAATATATTTTGAGCTATGTTAAGGCTTCCTTCATAGAATGAACACAAGGAAATTGAAAATGAATCGCCCGTGCGCGGAAAAATGAATTTACTGGATGCGGGACACGTACATCCTGCGCTGTCCGTTGTGGCCTGTAAAGTGCGGGACGTATGTATCGTGCGCTGTCGTCAACGTGTTAATGCTGTTTGGCCTATAGAATAACTTGGAGGGGTCAGCCGCTGCACAAGTCGGCATTTTTACCTTCTCAAGCGAATATGGTACCAATTAACCGACGCAAAAGAGAAAAGCTTCATTGGCCTGGACGACGCACAATCAGAATGACCACCGGACCGCGTGGTAGGCAGCGCCACCTGCCACTAACCACCTCTGGCATGAATATAGAAGTTATTTCATCATTTCATCACCACAGTCGCTCCTTATTTGACGACGATTTTGCTTTTCAACTGCTAGTCATAGTCATTTCGAAACTGACCCACCTTTGTTTCAAGCAGTTTGAAATCGAGATTTTCGATGGTTGCGTTACCAATGATTCGTGTTCCATTGATCCACATGATCACATTGGCTGTCATCGTGGTGTCCGACCGTATGACCTGCAAGATTCAGACTACTATGTACATATGTATCACAGAAAATAGTTCATAAATACTTAGCTCATCTTCGACCCATTGACTACAGAGGGGCAATAAAAAAAAATACATTTTGTCTACGTACTCAAATGGATTTAATCGCACGTTGCTCGATTCAAAGCGAGTGCGCCCAACTCAAAAATGAAGAGCGCATTTCATCCCATAAGAATTTCTTCATAGTGGCCATCTACGTGGACGGCATCAGGAAAGTTTGCCCCGGAAACATAGTGCAGTGGTCGAGCTCGATGAGGTCCTCGACGGATTGCGTAGCGTTATGACGGTTCCGAGGGGTGGGTTCCGAGGGGGTTTGCATAGTTAGAGGTAGTGTCCCTAGAAATCTACCCCACGTTGAATCGATTCAAGAAGTTGCGTAAGAGCTTCAGAATGTCTTTTTTTTGCCCCCCCCCCTGTACATGCGAACCTAGTCCCGCCGACGGTCACATTTTCACGCGTACCAAACTCGCTTTGCTTGATTTGTTTCGTGTTGCAAAGCATACATGAATAGCATATACTATTGATTCAAAAAACCATGTTATCATAACAATGACTGAGATTCTCACAATTGATTGAAAAAAAAATGAAAAAGATGAGGCAATGCACAACGGGGGTTGACGGACTACTTGAACTCTGTCCTTTGAGGTGCCTCGTTCCACGCTTTCGTCTGCGCTCTCTCGCTTTAACAGCGGCTAACGACCCCTGTGATCCCACACGTTCGAACTTTTGCCACACTATAGTAGGCCCACCCACCTCGGAGTTCCTCCCCTCTGTAAGGCTTAGGCCTAAAGCTTTGACCTCCCTTCTTAGAATTTGGAGCTGATCCAGGCGTCGTTCTCTAATTGCCTGCGCCCTCCGCCATTCGTGGCAGGACCACAGAGGAAAGTTCAAGCAGTCCGTAAACCCACAACGGGGTCCTTCAATGGTTACGGACAAGTCAACAGGAAAAGTTCTATGGTCTGCTGACTCACCCTTCACTAATACAGTTGGTTCAAGAAGAATAAAGGCACTTCTTAGAGCAGTCGTTACCCTACTACTTTTGGAACGTAGCGTGTCATACTGATAAGGAAGGTCTTTCAGGACAAGCCACGCTTTTTGAAAACGGTTTCTTGCACAGTGTAGGGACGCATATATGGACCACAAACCATGTTTCATTTTCGCTGAACGGTTTCAGTAGTGCCAAAGAAAGTGGCGAATGATACTCTCAATGGTTCGATCCCACGCGACGACTAAATTTTGCAATCAAGGTGGGCGGCCACTTTTTGACTTCAAAATAGCCCTGACGCTAATGTGACATCTGATTTCGACATTTAGGGCGATTTGGCGCCAACCCGTAGGCGCCCACTCAAATGCAAAATTTAGTCGCCACCAAGGATCGAACCATTAACACTGCTTCATGATTCTTTTTCGGTACAGTTGATGCCGTTCAGCGAAAATGAAGCACGGTTCTGTGGTCCCTATCCGCGTTCCTACAATATGCACAGAGTTGTTTTGAAAAAGATGGCCCTTTTGAGTGCAGCAGTCCAAGCAGCTAGGGAATAATTTGTCAGCATTTGTCCCAAATAATTTTTAGCGCTAATCCTACATTCGATAAACACTAGTGTAAGCATGGCGGTTGCTAATGTTCAGATGGTTCTTTCTTTTGTGAGCTGACTCATGACTTTCAGGGCGGAGACCAGCGACGCCGTCGACTCGTAGAGACGTCTGGCAGCAACGGCCAAGGACCGTGACCTCTTCCTGTTCCTCTTCTCACCTATCCAAGGGCGACGTCCTCTGCACGAGCTGCATCAAGATCTGACCGTTTCATGCCTTCTCATGTGTGCTTTTGTATCTATTATTGCTTCTCGTGCCTTGCAAGATGTTCTCGGGTTTACTATGCACTCCTTCGTTAGTGTGAATTCTATTGGTGTTTTAAGGATAAAACTTATGAATTAAACGTCGAAGGCAGATGAACGATTTGGCAGCTCCCATTGCGTGCGCTCGCTTGCTCTAGCCACTACTCACAAAGAACACATTGCTACTTGCGTGAACAGCAAAACAAATGTTTTTGACTACGCTCAAAATATAGGTTGTATTCAAGTAATTATTATGGTTACCAGAATTTCGCATACACCTCTTTCTCTTAGAAAGCGATTACGAGAAAGAAGTAGCGCATCAGCGAAGTATATGAGCCACACGAAGCATCAGTTGGCTGCAAAGAGCACGCTGCTATGGCGCTCACACGATGAAAGGTTGCTGAGCAGGACTTCGAAGCACTCCGGCCCGAAAACAATTCGCCCACTAGTTTACTTGAAGATGAGGACGAGCTCTGTTGCCAACAGTGGCACAACTGGAGCAAATCGACTGAAGTATGTTTTGGCATGGTGCCACCAATTGTGCCGCAGTAAACTCGTCCATACGTCCGCCGTCTTAGCCGCTGCTCACCATGGATCGAAATCAATGGCCAAACAAACTGTCCGTTTCTGCTTGGAGGATTTCTTTGCCTTTCTTCCAATGGCGTGTTCTAGCACCCCCCCCCCCCCCTATGTCCCCCCCTGAACCCCATCGAACGTATCGTAATCGCTACTTTCAAGTCTAATGCTGTTATGCTGCATTAATCCCGATGTTCGCTCACCATCTCCTTGACTTGCGTCGCATTGCCTGGTCTCACAAACATGTTCATCCTTCCGTGAAGCCTGAATCTTGCACGATTCTCGACGAAGACGATCAGGGGCGCCTGAAAAATAGCACTTTACAAACCAGTTATTACTGGATCAGACACCAAGTGGCTGACCACTTTCAGCTCAAAACAGGGCGTTCATTTTCTGAAGGCATCGTGCACGGAAACTAGTTGCTGTTTATTCTCACATAAACGCGTAATGCGGAATGACTAGATGAAGCGCTAGAATTACATACATGGTGACTTACTTTCTAATAAGAAGCAATCTTTCGAAAATCACCCCATGTGAACCGTTCACAGACAACTCGAGGAGCTCAAGGAACGAACTGCGCGGTATAGCGTCCACTTATTGGATGATGTAGAAAGGGATTGAGCTTAGTGTTCCCAATTTAGGGAGCAGAAACAAAACGTTTTGGCGCTATATATTAGGATGCAAACAAGAACGAACTGACTAACCAATGATGATGAGGCCAGCCAAATTCCCTAGTCTTAGAATTTCTGAGACTCCCGAAATTGAAATGAACGCCGCCTTTTCCAACATTTCTAACAGTTCCCGGCTGGGACTTGAAACGTGTGCTTTTTCCAGGCCTTTGCGGAAACAAATACGAATTTTCATTTATTCTGTTCTTGTTGCGAACGATTGGTCTCAAAGCAACAACTTGTGGTGGGTATAGACTATTCAGTTTCCGTGTACCATCCCATGAAATATCTTCTCTTCAATGAATTTTGTGTTGAGAGCTCTTTCCGTTTAATGTTTATTGGCGAGCTTTCGCTGTATTAACAGCTTCTTCAGACCTACAAAACTTACAAAGCATATTACAATCGTTGGTCACATAATAAAGCTTAATAAAGCCAAACTCTCTCCGGAAGACAACAACAGAGAGGATCATGGAAGCAATGAGACTAATAAGTTAACGGTGGATAGAAGCAAGCACTGTTAAAAAGTCACGTACTGCTCATTTCTGGTGGCTCTTATTTAGCTAGCGGCTGTACTGGGGTAATGTGTCACTCGTTTAGCGTTGTAATTGTGCTAACTTAAGATAAAGCTTAATTTGCCGTCGTAAGGAATCTTTTTGCAGAAACTTTCATTAGTAAATACCAGCCTGGTTAGTTTGGCTTTAATGAGCTTTATTATGTGACCAACGATTGTAATATGCTTTGTGAGTTTTATAGGTCTGAAGAAGCTGTTAGTGCAGCGAAAGCTCGCCAATAAACATTGAATGGAAAGAGCTCCGAAACAAAATTCATTGAAGAGAAGGTATGCATCACATGAAGCTCAGGGACAACTTAATAATTTCATATTCCATGAAATCTAGAGAAGATTTTCTGTTAAGTGGTACTTTCGACCATAAACCGCTTCATATTCACTGCCATGGAAGTTTTTAGAATGAACCATGGTCGTTATCGC
The DNA here is from genome assembly GCA_002352805.1 of Teladorsagia circumcincta. NCBI lineage: Eukaryota > Metazoa > Nematoda > Chromadorea > Rhabditida > Trichostrongylidae > Teladorsagia > Teladorsagia circumcincta. The sequence goes on from KZ345443.1 coordinate 132,502, forward strand.
AAGATATGGGGCATTTCCCAGGATTGGGCCTGCAGAACGGCAGGAACTTCGGAAAAAAATGAAAAACGCTCACGCACGCTGGAGTCTCTCCTCTTAAGGCTTAGGCCCTTTTTCAACAAGAAGGATGTGGTTACGTGGCTCAAATGCATTGCTACTACTACATTCAACCTTATTTTGGGATAGAGTCAATCTTAAAAGCTTGAAAAGCCTCGCAACTACATAAGCATCCAAGATGCACAATCTACAATGTAGACAGCTCCCTTGCCCTGCTGCATGTCTAGCATAGGGTCACTTTTCTCAGGGTTGGCATCATCGAAGTTCTTTCAATTTCCCATCTTTCCCACAACTGGCTGTCCAACATGGTCACTACTTGTGACAAATGGGTGCAGTGTGCTAAGCGTTCCATAAACAGCGGTGAACCAGCATCGACGAATTAGAAGTTCTGATCACTAAACTTCAGTATTGTCCAAGTCAGATACATCTAAATTCTTGGTGGAAAGATGGGAGGAATTGTACACAAGGAACTCGCTGCAAATGCCACAGAGATGGAGGAAGTTGATGGTAAGCAGCTTGACCCTCAAGATGAAAAGGAAACGAGCCTCAGTCATTTAGATTCAGCTCAACCACATATTTCGGAAAAAAAGAATTCTAATTTTTCTGAATGAGCCCTATGTATAAGAATGACTTCTGCTCAAACGAATGGAAGAAATTTTGAAGCCTCAATGAGACCTTTTGAGGTTCGTATGCTCAGTTCATCCACGGAGGCTCTACGTTATTCGTTTGCTCTGTTCTAAGTTGCTAAACTTATTCATCATAAAAGTACGTCGGAATTTCGAATCAAAGAACAGATGTGGGAAAGAGACTTTAGGACCACTCAGAATTAGTGACAGTTGAAAAGCTATCAGGTTCCTGGAGGAGCGTTTGGACGTCAAGGCTAACGAAGAACACAATTAGAAAAACGAATACCTTTCTTGCCGTGAACGTCACTTCGACCTGCCGATTCGGATACTGCTCACTGAGTGCGCCGAGAAATTCGCCAATGCAGAAGCCAGTACCACAAGACGTCATGAGAAGGTCCTAAGAAAACCAACGCATTCCACGCTCGTTTTTTGTCTAGCCCATGATCTAGACTTTTTGTGCAAAGAAAAAAAAAAACAGAAATCGACAAGTTGGAACCTCTAGTTGCGGACTGCTTTCCGGACCGACGATCACGTCTAACAGATGTTGTTTATAGACATGGTATAGCATAGAGTTCGCCAGATAGTCTGATGCGTAGAACTCGACCATATGAACACCTGCAGGAACATAGTAGATAAGAGACGTCAAATGCTCTGTCCCCTTTCTTCTTATGTCAGGCACAGATCTAACCACAAGCAACTTACCATGAGGAAGAGGCACTCGAATGTTGGGTGGGAAGAATGGTGTTCCGCCGTTACCGCGCCTGAAAAAAACTTGCTTTCATTAGTGTGTGCAAGCAGCTGATTGAGCAGATCGCGGTAGACTTTAGTGCGTTGTGAATATCAAATCGATGACTGTTGCTGGTGGAGATATCCATGGTCCAGAGGTGACCGATAAGTGCGCAGCTATAGGATGAGATGACTGATAACAGTCGTCTTATTTGATTTGAGCTCAACTATGATCCCGACGTGCCTATTTCGAACGCCGAATTTTGGTAGCTCCTCATTTAAGGTTTTAGATCAGTTGCAAGTTCACCAAAAGCAGGGAAAGCGTCAAGAAAACGCAAAGCGGCACCTCTCGTTGGCCGTTGTTTGTCGCTCTAGGATGAGTAGCGGATAAAGCGGCGGAAAAATGGACGGGTCAATCGCATCGTGTTCGTGGCACCATGGCAATCCATGCTCCAGTCGAATCGCTCCAGCTATGTCGTTGCTGGCTACAACTCGTCCAAATCACCAACTAAGCTAGTGGCGCAAAGCGCTTCTCGAGTACTGCTAAGCAACCAGTGACCTCTCGTCGTAAGACTGCTTTCATACTTTACGTCTTGCGGACGTTGCGGACAGTGCGAAAGCGTCCACACGCGCAAGGCGCATGACGTATACTTTGCGCACAGTCGATACTTTCCGGTCGATAATTTCCATTTGAATACATTCTCTCTATTTCTCGATATTTTGAGGACCGTGCGCCATGCACGAGTGCGCATGTTGACAGTCGTCGGTTTGTTTGTTTTGTTTCACTTCGTCCTGTTCGCACTGTCTGCAACGTCCGCGGGTGCAAAGTATGAAAGCAGCCTGAAAGCGCCACACTTCGCTCCCTTGGCGGCCAAGCTGCTGCTTTATGTATCGGTTCCGTTAAGTGCTAGGAATGCAATGATATCCGCAGTTCTAAATCCCGAGATACCAAGATCACCCTCTTCATGCCTGCACATTCGTTGGTGGATTGCTTGAAATTATATTATACGGTAGACGCCCGCAACGCACCATATTTAATACTACAGCTAGCATCGGAACTATGTCAAAGTACGAATGAAGCTCCCTCTCATCAAATTACTAATTACCATTGAAAAAATGAGGACGATCAATATTGAGTGCCATATCCTTCACTTCATCTTTACACAAGGTGTACTGTTATAGCTAGGTCTTGCTCATATTCGCTGTTCATTCGTAAATCGCGGCGTTCACGCGCAACTGTCGGTCATTGCGAGAGCTTATACAGGGGTGGCCAAAAAAAAGAGACACTTTGCCCATGCCAAACATTACCGAACCTTTCTTCCCCAGAGTGCCGATTTTGATGGAAGTTTTACGGCATAATATTCCTTAGATGTCCCTCCACAAGCAGAAGCAGGTCCTCCACCATTGCCCTCACCGCCTTCGAAATATGACGTTATCTGTCGTCACCGTCAAGCTCAAGAAGGTCTTCCGTAATCGCTCCATTACGAAGCAGGGAGAGAATTTCTCCAATCGGTTAGCTAGCCTATATCTTCCTAGAAACTTTATCTCCAACAATTCGAGGCTCCTTTCCGGACAGCGCTCTCAATAGCCTTATAATGGACCATGATCCGTCGAGGACCACGTTGAGCTCGAACCATGCACAACCTTCTCATGGTGAATTCTTCTGATGTCGTCGGTTTAAAAGGCTATAGCAACGTTTGCTGACAGTACGGGGTATGCTCTTCGATCTCCAATTGGGAGCATTTGGTCCAAATTCAGCAAAGTGTCATTAGTGCCGTCCCGAGCAAGAGGTAGAGTGTCTCTTTTTTTATGGCCACCCCTGTACTGTTCAGGGTGTGAACGAAAAAGTATGAAGCATAGTGTTTGCTTCACTGCTTCCAAGGTGATTTGGGGAAAGCACCACAGTGGGTGGTAACCGGTAACGTACCATGAGATTTCACCTTTAGCCAACATTGCGATGGCGCCATTCTGGACGAACGGATCGGAAGTGAGCTGATAGTCGAGGAAGAGGTTCTTCTCGCGAAGATTTTGCACAAAATGAATCAACGTGAAATTCTTCATGCTCTGCTGCAGGATCTTGCTTTTCGGCTGAAAAAGGTGCAGATTAGGGATGGTTTAATGTCCAAAACCTTTCAAACAAGGTATCGTGTATGATTTTTTGAGTTTGTTATCCTAGAGAATTTCCTTCTCTCGAACTCCCGCAGAATTTACACAATGAACTTGATGAAATACACGGAATCTATTCAGAATAATGATAACAGATGCGGTCAAAGGCAGCGATTACGATAAAGAGAGAGCGCATCGGAGAAACATACTCACCACACGAAGCAGTTACTTGGCTAGCAGGGAAGCGAGGAAAGGCGCTTTCACGTCGAAAGGTGTGCTGGTTGCTGAGCAGGACTCCGAAAGCACTCCGCCCCCAAAAGCGTTCGCCCACTAGTCCAGATGGTGATTTGGACGAGCGGCGTTGCTAGCAGCGGCACAACTGACGCAACTCGATTATTGCATAGTTTGACATGCTGCCATCAAATGCAATGCGGTAATCTCGTTCATACGCCAGCTTTCTGGGATGTTACCCGTCCATGGGGAAAAATCAACTGCCAAAGGGGGTCCCGTTTTGCGTTTTCTGGACGGGTTTCTCTGCTTTTTTCATCACTGGCGTACTATTGAGCACCTCAAGACATCTTGACAATATCGTAATCGCTGTCTTCAAATTTAAAAACGACCAAACAAGCCACTGAAGCATGTGGCATGAGCGTAAGAGACTAATAAGATGCCGTCATGCCCAATCAGTAAAACAAAGCCATATGACCGTAATCGAATCCGTGGTCAATCTACGAAGTACGTATCTAGACGTCAATTATTGGCCGAATTCGTAGATGCAACATGTGCATGGCGGGACTGCCTAATTTCGGCAAACGCTTGGAAAAAAAGCGGAACAGCAGAATCGAGCGATCGGTTTCAGCAAAGACAATCATTCTTCCGTTGCTGACCACAGCACGACAGAAAAAATGCACAGCGACAACATACGCATTATTCACGTTTCGGATGTGATATTGTTACTTCTTCGTTTTTTTTCTCGCAAGAGAATTCACATACTAGTCTATCACAGTACAAGATACTAGACTCATTGAGGGGCCTTAACGTTGCCGAAGACTCGTGCAGTTGTCATGGATTGAGGACATGGTGAATTCAGTCTGCCTAAGTCAGATGTTACGCCGTCACGATTTTTCAAGTCCCCGATATCCATCGTAGTTATTTAGCTGCGAGGAGAAAGCCGAGAAACTCGCCCTAGACACGCATTGAAGACATTGTTAAACGCATTGGAGTCCGCGCACGTTTCACGTTTTGCGGTCGCGTGAAACTTCAGTGAAGGTGTCACTAGAATCATTAAGCATGTTTAGAGGAAAAACTTGTCACGTAGACAAGAAAGTAAACTAATAAATAAAAATAACAAACAGAAACAAACAAAAAACAAAGAACTAATAAAACCAAAAATAAAATGAGTAATAAAATTTGATAATTGCTGCAAAGTCTCATGCGGTTAGAAGATTGCAGCCCATATGTGGGTTGCATGGTCTCCAGTAATGAAGCATAGTATACGTGCACCCCAACGATAAGCCGCTAGGATGTTATCAAGTAGGTGACGGCGCTCTAAGAAAGGCTAATAATCTCACTTTTATTATCCCGAATGTCTGTCCAATAATATCCAGGTTGTTCTCGTTGATTCGAACCTGAAAAAAAAAGCGTGACAACAAGCAGTAAAATCCATCGCATTGAGGTCTTCAGTTGATTAAAATTTGATAGCTAGTAAACCTGGAAAGATTCTAGTCCGATTTTTGCCCAAATCCCTTCCACATACCCAGCGCATTGAAAACATCCTCGGGATCCTAGACGGCTGTAGGCCTAGAGTGGCTCGAGGTGGCAATCAACACAGGTCTTTGGTTTTGTTCCTACTTAAAGCAACAAACCCAGCAGAAGTCGTGTCAAAGAATCCAGTGGGAGGGGTAGAGTATTCCACGAGTAGCACATATGTGCCATTATCGCGGCTCGAGGATGGCGATAGTGTCCTAACGAGTCAGCACTTGGCTAATCGTAGCATTTGGACGAGTTACGTCGCGCACACCCCGTGACACGCAAGGTAGACACCAGCGTAGCGGGTAATTAAAATGCGCACGGGTTAGATAAGCTGTGGAGCTGGTAGGGTCGTTCAACTGCCTGGTTGCGTTCCTTTCTTTTCAAGGGGAACTTTAATCTGAGCTTCATCACAGTTTCTTTTGTTTTATTTTTGATTTTTAAATTCTGCATCCACAGCTTCATTACCGCTGTGATCCACAAATTCGATCTAAGGGTGTTACATCAAACCACGACATTAGCTACACACCAGAGAAACGGAGCGTTTTCTGTATTTGGTTGTAATAGCTGCACCTCATGGCCATGAGGCTTGACTGGCGACCGCCACTGGCAAAATGCTGGTTCACTTTGAAATTTGACAGCTTATCAAAAGTAAGTGCTACCTTCAGTGGCATAGTGCTAAGCAGCTGATTCATGTCTTGATTGATCAACGTTTCGATCATTCGGCACATTCGCTGTTCCACTTGCGGCTTGAAGTGGGCAATAAGAAAGGCTGAAACTCGTTCATTACGCAGCGATAAAAAACGAAACTCGTATGACCAGTCCCTATAAGCAAGTGAAAAGCCACCTTTGAAGGCATTGATAAAAAAGTCCGTGATCACACCGGTATTCCGCACATTCAGGTCGACATAGCCAATACTCGACTGGCACAGCGCCGATCGCACTTGAGGTGATCCGATCGTACTCCCAAAAATACAAATTTTTATGAATATGTCATGAACAAATGAGATTCCACGATTGTTGTAATAAATTTGTACAGGTTCAGAATGGAAGGAATCTCTCACGTGCCTTTTTTTGACCAGCATCATTCACAGTAAAATTTTCTGAGCACTAAAAAGTTTTTGGCTCGTTACTTGTTGCTACTGCTGTTTTTGGTGCAGTCCACGATACTAATAGCATTGAACAGATGAGTTATGGGCGAAATCTCCTACTATATACAATGCGCTATGTCTGTCTGTGTGTGTGTCACGGTGTCTGTCTGTCACGAAAATCCCTACTTTCTGTAGATTCACCTGGAGAGACCGGGTCAAGTGTGGGATAGGTGCACCATATCTAACGACATAAGAAACATACATCAGCTATGCTGAGCCCCGCCTACAGTGGGCGTCGCGTGCACCGAAATAGACTGTACTGACGACCGTGATTTCAGTTTAAGTGACAAATCGACTTCGAAACTTGGCTAAAAAGTGGGTAAAGGTGTGCATTGGTAAGTCATAACGAATTAGGGAGACTCACCCCGGTGGACGGAGCGTTCTCCAAAAAAGCAGTGCTTTGAAGAAATTCATGACTCAGTTTGGAGTGAGTCTATAGCTCAAAAGAAGTCAGTGTAGGGGAGCAATGTCTTGGGCGTCCCCAGCATACGTGACGTGGGCGGGGGCCAATGGGCGGAGCGCGCTCTGAAGTGTACAGCGTTTTCTACAAGCCCTCGTAATTCGGGTCGAAAAATTCGTAGGGAGCCGGAAAAAGGTGGATAGAGGTTGGTGGAGGAGTAAAGGTGAGTGTCACCGGTAGGCGGGGCTTGATCGAAGTGGGCGGAGTTTGCGACGAAAATTTATAATTTGGTTCAAAAAAGCTCCGGAGATCGGGAAAAAGGAGGTGGATAGAGGTGGGGGAGAGTGGAGGTCCACTGTTACTGGTGAGCGGAGCATGATCAAAGTGGGCGGAGTTTGGGACGAAAATTCACAACTCGGTTCCAAGAGGTCCCGGAAACCGGGAAAAACGTGGGTAGAGTGCAACAACGGGAGTGTGGTCGACTGCCATAGGTGGGTGGAGCGTGCACCAAGTGGGCGCAGTTAACCAAGAAACATTGTAGCTCGTTTCCATAAAGTTCTGGAGACCGGAGAAAAGAGTATAGAGTTCGACAACGGAAGTGAAATCAGCAGGTGTTGGCGGGTGATGCGTGCGCTGAAGTTGGCGGAGTTTGTCCCGAAGTATTATGGGGAGCTCAGAGAGGGCACAGACCGGGAAAAGAAGGGTGAAGGTTAACGAAGGAAGGAGGTCAAATGCTATTTGTGGAAGCCACCAAGGTGGACGGACCTTTCCACGGTGCACCAGAAAAATATTGGCGACACTGTTCCATACTATTGCAGTCCCGCTAGATGCACGCAAGTGCGTGCTCCGCTAAGCTGGTGTAATTATAATCGGTAGCAGACAATTGAGCAAAAGCACAAGATCCGGGCTCGAGCCTCGGCCAAGGCAAAGTATTTTGCGCATCACTCAGCTTTTCTGTGATAATATTCTCTGGGAACCACTCATATGTCATTGGAATTCGGAAGAGCTACCGTTATCACTGTTTTGAGAGATAGAGAGTTATAATCAAGCTCTAAAAATGGACAGATACTTATGATATTTCACTACCACCCAACTTGAAAACTCAATCTAAAAAAGTGCGTTCTCAACCGAGAAAATTGAACTCCAGTTTTAGCAAAGTTCCGGAAAGGCGGAGGTGGTGCAGTGAAATTGGCGCCGCTTTCCACGCGCACGGTCCGCGATCAAACTTTGGATCGAATCTCGCCTAGGCCAACCAAGCGTTCCATTCTTCCGAAGTTGATCAGTGGAGACCAGACTTGTCTTGGGAGATAAAACCACTGACTTCTACAGGGCTGACCCCACAAGTCGTCGCATAGGACATACCGCATTCAAGTGCCATCACTATTCCAAATGGAAGCAAAGTACGTGGAGCTTTTAAAAAATGGATTGATTAGCTGAACCTTTACTCCTCTAACCTTATTGTTCCAGAAAACTTCGCATGCCCTAGCGCTCTTCGCCGAAAAAAGTGTCACACGGTCAAAAACGACTGCGACCTGATGCGCTCTACCCATATGTGAACCCTACAATCAAGGTGATATTCTGAATCCAACTCAAGTATTAACGAAATCAGAAAAGGTGTATAAGGTTTGTCGAGCATTGGTGAATTGTTATATATTGCGATAGTATTATACAATACAGTATTGGATATTAAACATTGAAGCTTAAAAACTTACTTTTCTAGCTTAACTGATATTGTGAGCGCGACGTGACCAAGCAATGCCTCGAAATGTCCGGTAATTGGCACTGTGAGCAGCAGTGGATTCACAATGGATGCTTGGAAATCACCTGCAGCCCTAAATCAGCATTTCGACAAGGGACGATATTTGAGCTATATTTGTTCACTCTGGTAGGTTCAGAAGAGCGCTCTTCGCTCCTTGAAGCTTTTTTAAACTACTGATTCCCATGCATAAGTTTTCAGCGCTTTTGACAAAAACACGTGTAAACTTCTGAAATGCAAGAATTATGAATTAGTACTGAATACGTTGGCATTTCCGTTTATTCGACGCGTACACGGGATGGGACCTCAATTTGTCCTTCGAGTTTGGACGAGTTCACGGCGTAGAAATGACAATTGGGTGAGGGTTCTCCATAGAATGCACAACACGACAAGGTAACGGGACGCAGGCCCCTACTCCGAAATTCGCTTTCAAAATGAATGTGGATCGATAATCATGGCATCACAGCAAAACATGATTTGTGGGCGAGGCGGTTTTTTTTTGGAGGGGGGGGGGAGGAGTGCGATTCTCACAAGGAAAGGCCCTCATGTCGCCATGGCCATTCAAGAAGCAATGCATACGATTAGATGCATCTTCGAACGGTCATCTCAAATCTACCTTCCAAATCTGCTAAACGATTCCTTGAACGGAGTTATGAAGCAAAATAGCGCAACGGTAGTGGTCGGGAGTCACAGTCAAAATGTCGAAGGATCGGACCC
>KZ345444.1:8777-21260 GCA_002352805.1 Teladorsagia circumcincta
ACGATGGAGAACGATGGTCAGCCACTGCACTCCAGCAAGTTGGAGTCAAGCAGGAACATCAGTCCCTCGAAATTTGACTTCATACCTCTTTCCTGTCCCGCCTCTGCATTTCTTCTGAGCTCCGCCACCGCCTTTCGATTATCATTTTGATGAGGTATTCCGCCTTAATTGCGTATCCTATAAGTTTCCCATGGGTTGGGTTACCAATGAAAGCATGGTCTTTGCTGGTATAATGGGGCTACCGGTTTACCATGTGCAAAAGATCTCTCACTTGGTTGCTAGCTCTCCATTACTGGTGGTCAATGGGCAAGGAACGGGGTTCCATTTAGCGCATTCTCGACGGATTTCTCTGGCTTTTTCGCCACTGTGGCATTATTTAGCATCCCCACTTTCACCAGAAACCCAGTCCAGTCATATTCTAATCTCTCGCTTTAACGCACGTCGAAGAAAAAGGTATCAGATACAAAACATAATCAAGCGAATTTCCCATGAAGTTGTAGACGACTGCAGCCTGATAAAGCAACGAGGACGTTAGATGGCGAAGGATTCTCACGCAATCAAGAGTCTGATCACATTCAATCACACGCGTGGTTTCGTGGGTAACCGTGCGACCAAAAAATATCATTTCTAACGAGGAGCATTGTACGGTAGGCCTGAGCAGCTCTCAGAAAGATGCCGCAAAATCAGAAGTCACGCTTAGAAGTTTCAGAAAAAATGACGAGTAGTGGTATTCTGCATACATATAATAAACTTTCATTTCTGAATGCTTAAAGGCACAACCCAGGCATAAGGCGTGTGGAAGATTCCTTCGGTTTGTAGTATGATTTCCTAGAGGAAAGTCATAGATGTAGCGTTCCCGTACGGAGAAAGTATTCGATAAGAGCAGTAAGGCCTTGCGAAGTGAGCTGCAGCAGCTGCGAATTGTTTTCTTCTGTCATGCTGCTGTCTGGCGCCCTCTCATCTGTTGCACTCTCTCGCCTTCACTTTCCTCTCCGCGCTAATTCTCTAAAGACTCAGCACAGACGATAAGAAGGTGAGTGAGCTCTTGACTGAGGCGTTTCGGACGGATTCCTTTCCTTTTTTTCCGTAACTGCTAGCCTATTTCACACCAACACATTCTATTCGTGTGCAAGAACCACAACAGTTTGATCGTGAGATATGTCTTCATGGGAAAGCAGATGGTACATGGTAATAACACCATATAGCACGACCCGTTTATGTTATTTATCTGTTTACTGTGGACCCCTCAATTAATGCTGAAGTGACGGTGATTCCTCACAGCTCCAGTGGTCCGAGCTCACACAAAAGCCCTATATATTCACTTCATCACTTAAACGGGAGAAACGATCGCGTTGAGAAGCTATTTAAACCTGCACGACCTTCACTCAGACACGTTGGAATTTTCTATGCTAGGGAAGTCGTGTTTGCAAGAAAATATGCAGCAATGGACGGGGATGTGTAAAATTTTCAACTGCAGAAGTAGTAGATGAAACAACAGGCTGTGAGGGGAGAGTAGTGAGAGGAAAGTAGTGACTTTAATCTTCACACCATTTCCTCACGCCAATTTTAGCATCGGAGCAGGGCTGGAGCATGTTGAATGATGTCTCGTTTAGAGGCTCACCCCAGGCAGAAGCCGTCTGAACGATTCCCTTCGGTCTGTAGGATAGACCCCCAGGAACACTCACAGATGTGGCACTACCGTGGACGAAGATCACCAAACGAGAGCGCTAGGACAATCACAGATGTGGCACTCCCGTGGACAAAGATCACCTAACGAGAGCGCTAAGGCCTTGCAAAGTAAGCTGCTGAAGCTGTAGATTTTTTTCCTTTCATCGGGCACCCTCTCATCTGTTGCACTCCCTCATCTCATACTCTCTTCCATACGCTTAGTCTCTCATTGCCTCAGCACAGCCGATCACGGAGGTGAGCGAGCCCTTAACATGAGCATTCTGGACGAATTCTTTTACTTATTTTTTCACTGTCGGCCCATTTCGCACCAGTACATTCGTATTCTTCTGCAAGAATCAGGCCAACCTTTAATAATGCTATCGATAAAATAGAGGATACGCCGCTTAACTAGACATATTTTTAAAGAGGTGATGGTCCGGGAATAGTGGATGGGAGTACCGAGGCAGTCTCTATGGGCGAGTCGCTAAATTTCTGGAATTGGAACAACGGACTGTTGACCCTGAGTGACATTCAATCCACAGCTGTGAGAGGAAAGTAGTGACTTCAATCTTCACACCAATCTAAAGTAGTAGGTGACCTGAGACCTATTCCAGCCAGTCGGTTTGTCATGCTTTGTAATTACGGATAAGTTACTAGAAGAAGCAGCCGTGATAACAAGCTCTCGCTCTCTGAAAACCACAAGCTTCATTCATGCCAAAGTCCATTATCTAATTGGAATATGCGAGATTGCCATGCATGCAAGGAAGCAGTGTGTTGGCCTTTGAAAGAACACTAGCAGAATAAGTAATGAAAAGATCTGCTTTCGATGCATATGATCGAAGTGACCATTATTAGTATGACCGTTTTCTGAGGACAAATCTGAGGACAAACAAAATACCTCAAGAGGGTGGTGGTCTGCTTAATCGCGTTGTCTACAACGCCCACCTTTCGAATTACAAATCACGAATTGCTTATCCGCTAGATTGTAATTGTTTATAACACAGGTAAACTTGTGTGAAAAAAATTATAAATAAAAGGAGGTGGAAATCTTCAAAAACCCTCGAACAAGGTTATAGTTGAAAGATGCAACTCAACAGAAACAACATAAAAAGTGACGAATTAAGTTTTGAGATACTTGTCTAAAGCAGCTCTGAAGGAACTAAGTTTGCTGGTGGATAGTCCCAAACAAACCAGTCTATTGAACTCCAAGGTGGTCTGATCAAGAAAAAATGACATCTTGAAGGAACAAATGACATCTGACGTTATGCTTTGCTCTACATGCGACTAGCTTCATAGTGCCACCCTTAGTGATTGAATCCTAATCAGAAAGAAATTGTTGAACCTGAGAGCGGAATGAAAGTGAATAACCTTGTACAGCGTTATAAAATCGATGTTTTTTGTCCAAAACCTAAAGTCTCAAGAACGAGGTTGATATACGCGTTCCGCTGTTTGATATTTGGTCATTCCTGAACCCGACTGTCGTCAGAAAAACCCCTTTTGTGGACGTGTTTTGAACTCTTTCTAACACCTTGAAGCAACAAACTCAGCAGGATTTTACCTTTGACACTAATGCTGTAAAACGATGCGCTCCTCAGTCAACAACATAAGAAGTGTGACTGAACAAGCAACTAAACTTGGAAAGCCGCCAGAAAGCGACTTTAGCGCTTTCGAAGGAGCGTTCCCGAATATTTCCGTTGGATGTTGGGAAACGCCCCTTCGAAAGCGCTCAAGTCGCTTTCTGGCGGCTTTCCAAGGTCAGTTTTGTTCAGTCACACTTATTATGTTGTTGACTAAGGCTAGCGCATCGTTCTACAGCAATAGTGCCAAGGGTAAAAATCCTGCCGAGACTGCTGCTTTAATGCTTTTTATTTTATGAGGATAATAAATCACAGTTCCGTACTTTAATATAGGCCTAATGTAGGTTTTGTAAGATCAATCATTGTCTCCCTCTTGATCATCTTGATTGGTGCCGAGTGGGAGCATTAAAATAGTGTTTTTCGATCGGCTGGCACCCTCAATTTCAAAGACCATAATTTGATTAGAATTAGGTCTGTTGAAGAGCAATGCTCATAGCAGTCATTCGTCACTCGATGCTGATTATCAAAGTTCACAACTCTATCCCAAAACAACATAGAAACGGTTGAAAGGCTGGCAGGGATACAGTCAAACTCAACCTGACAGGTTTTCTTTATGGGCGGAGCTCAAAAATTCGCAATGGCATTTCAAGATATACCGGAGATCGGGGTGAATGAATAACGTCTAGTAAAAAGAGCAAGGTTAATCACACATGCATGCATATGGGCGGAGCAATAACCATACCTCTTTAGAGAGGTTTGAAAATAGTCTATGAGTTGAAAGAAGTGGATAAAGGTTCTGGAGGACAAGTGGTCAATTGCTTCTTACGTGCGGAGTTCTCACAAGAATCGAACATTTGCTTCCATGAAGGAATATTCAAAAAAGCGTGGCCGAAGGGGAGTTAAAGCTCGGCTCAACGCCATCAAACGAGAATTCTGTTCAGAAAATTAGCTGAAGAAACGAATTCGTTTCACTTTTTATCTAATTAAGGAGATTGTCCACTGATAATTATGCTAACAGAAACCTGACAAATAACCAGAACTACATGAAAGGATTTCATAATAGAGATCAGCGTCAGCTAATTAAACTTGTACTACATTTTTTTGACCCCTAACCCCCTCATCAATAACCCTGCCCCAAAAACATGAGTACGCGATGTCAACTCATACATACATATTTCACAATTAGCTGGGTGGAGCAATTCTGAGTAAGACAGTTTGCACAAGTTGTGCAGACTGTGCCGAATCGAGGGTGTTTGACAAGAGTCCTAGGGATGATGATCTCTACAATGCCCGCCCTCGCCTCGATCTTTGTCCTTCAACGGTACCCTCCGTTGAAGGACAAAGACGTGGCGAGGCAGGCTCTTGACTAAACACAGTATGATGAAAAGCAACAGGATTTCAAGGGGTGATAAAAATAATCAAGGATAAAACATTTGCCGTTGATCAATCCGCTCTGGGATGCGGCACGCATTCTATTTGGTTGTCCGGAATGTTTCCGCCATTTTTGTAGCACAATTTCGAATGCTTCATTTATGGGTCACTTTCAAGAAATTATTGACACTTTATATATCGTTAGAAAGCGCGTTTCTTGCTCTATCCGAATCTACTTTTTTTTCAACAACGAATCACCTCTCCACTTTTTGATCCAACATCCTTAAGAGCCCGCTTTACATTAGATTCTTCTCTTCTCCCCTCCCACTTGCTCGCAAATAAGCGGGCAAGTTGCGATATCATCTAGCCACTCGGTTCAGAGGCCGCAAGAATGCGCTGTAAAGACATAATTCGAAATATCTTCCTCGCGATGTTGAAAGCTTTGAAGGAAATTAGCGATATCGTAGACTGATAAGGATCAGCTGAAGGTCTTTACCAACCACACCTGCATGAAACTGTTGACCAGGCTGCTTTTGAGTTGGACGTAACTTACACAAAATTTCCAAACATAGCGGTGAGGGTAAAAAGCCCAAAGAAGTCGAAAATTGGGTGCCGCCAGCTCTTCTCCCTGCTGTTACACAACCCCATTTCGGGCTTCCAAGTTGAACTAGCTGAGCTATGAAATTGTGCTGCAAACATTTGACGCACCAAATCTATTGCCTGCCAACTAGCACGTTTCCAACCATCTGAAAGGTCGACTAAGAAAGATTGAGCATCGAAACCCAATACGGTGGTGATACGACCTTGCCGAGTTCCTATCTCACAGAACTCCAGCATTTCCAACACGCGGATCAGTTACACTCGTTTCTTGTAGGCAAAAGTATGGCGATTCAAGCAAAGTCGCTTTGTTTGAACCGAGATATGCGCTTCTGAATTTTAAGATTCAAAATCGGCGGAAACTTTCCGGACTGCCCAAATCTTCCATTTGTACATTCGCAGAGGCAATACAAATGCGATTTGGCCAGTGGCTTGCAGGGGCCACCGATGTTATAAGACAGTGTTTTTATCCTCCCAGACAAGTCTAGTTCCAGTTAACTGACCCCGGAGAGATGGAAGGTTTGGTTGGCCCGGGCGATGCACAGCCCAGGATCCGATCCCCGCACCGCATGCGTGGTAAGCGTGTCACTTGCCACTACACCACATCAAGGGGTCAAGGATGGAAATGATATCTAGTGGTGTCAAAAAGAGAGTGTTCATTCAGGATTCCAATCACATAAGGCTGTCTTCTTTAACCCTTGACTGCGACTTTTCGAAATCAAGTTATCGATGTGTTTTGCGTAGTAGTTATACTAGCAACAAACAATCGTCTAGCAAAATTTGGCTGACATACGTTGGATCTGACTTGGGCTTGATCTTGGGATCATGCGTGCTGTAGCGGCCCTCTTGTCACTACACCATCTTCATTCGAATGAATACCATCGGAATATGAATTGACAACTTACTTACCACTACCAAGTAAGCAATTTAATAATAAGGGAGTGCAAAAACTAAACATTACTGTGTTATGATGTTATTATTCTGCCGAGGTTCTACGAAGAGAGGAGCTGAAATCTTCTAAACATAACTTTTTGGAAGTTGCGCTCGCTGGCTGAGACCTGGTCAAAGCTAGCTTTATTGAGTTGCCTCCTTTACATATTGTGATTTGATTCCATAGTAAGTATAACTAAGCCTCAATCTGGGCACGATTTCACCCTCAAGCGTGCGCTCCTTCCCTTCAAGTTCCGAAACTATGTGAATGCCTTCGTCTGCGGGACTGGTACACATGTGTACCAGCGGTAGTCAAAGGGCTAAACGAGGTGCTCACGATGAAAAGGCAGCCCGCAGCCAAGGTACAGCTGTCAGTGATGCAGGAATGGAGAAAAAAAAGAAAAACAGCCCACAACCCGAGAAATGAGACTTTTCCTGCCTGTTGATTTGCGCGTCGACATGCTTCATCAGTGGCGACCTCATCAATGGTAACGCTCTCTCTGCTAGGGCGGCTTGAGTTAGACGGTAGGGCGGTGGCGGATAGTGGCGCGAAAGACGCGGGTAATGTCCTACCAGGTCGAGAGCGTACTGTTCGCTGCAAACGCGCAACGCCCTCACGCCTCTGAGGAATCAGCATGCCTTTGCACTAGGTATTTTTCCGCTCTGACCTTATCTAGCTGTCCTTATCTTGGATTACTCTTTCAGCGTTTTGAGATCAACTATATCCCTAAAAATGTCTTCTGTTTTATTCAAAGAACAAATAAGTAGGACATGCGCTTCCATATTGAGTGCAATAATCCATTCAGGCTTCTGTGATAGGTGAGAATGAACCTCCTCCTTTGTGGAGTCGAAAATAATTTGCCCTCCAATAGCACATCCCTCGCCCACAAGATCGCGGAAAACATTGCCAATATGCACGAAGGCTCATGCACGTCATAGGGTATTAGTTGAAAGCTAAGCTGTCACATGG
This sequence comes from Teladorsagia circumcincta, assembly GCA_002352805.1. Lineage (NCBI taxonomy): Eukaryota > Metazoa > Nematoda > Chromadorea > Rhabditida > Trichostrongylidae > Teladorsagia > Teladorsagia circumcincta. The sequence continues at coordinate 15,891 of KZ345444.1, forward strand.
ACAAGTCGTGAAACAGGGGGATATCCTGAAAAAAGAATGTTAAATACCGTCCTTTCGCTCTTCATTTCGGGTCGTACGAGCTCACGGTAAAAGAAGATGGGCCCAGACTGGAGACAAAACGAGCAAATAAAAGAGTACCTAGGAAGGGAAGAAGGCAACTACAGACGCTAACGTTATGGAAATCCAATCGCGTCGGACCAACACGTTCATTAGGGCGTGGAAAAGTCTCCCGTTTGCGCGACTTATGGCGTAGTGGGAAATATCTTCGAGCTAGTGTTTAGCAGTTCTCTTTTCAGAAACATAACGCATGATATGCATTTGCATCTGGTTTCTCTTTCTAATCCCAATCAAATTTGATGATTCAGCACTACGCATTCGCTTCGGGAGCAGCTGCTTGTTTTCGCCTCTTGTAAATAAGATTTGCAAAACAAATTCTGGGTTTGGAGGCAACATTCGATGACACAAATAACAAGAAATCTTTGAAATTCTGAAAATCTTGACTATTTGACTCTTATAGAATAGTTTTCTCGAAGGAATGTCTGCTTGGGAGAGTGGTCGTTATTGAAGGCACGGTCCGGGATTAGGCATGCTCTCCTGACCAATCCCCGAGTTGGTAGATAGGCAGACATCCGTTGATGTCGCGGTCCTTTCAAAGCAACAGTCTCAACAAGGTTTTGAAAATTCGACGCTAACGGTGTGGGACGATGCGCTAGCCCTAGTCAAGCACATATGAATGAAAGCTGTTCAAAAAATTCACCTTCAAATGCCGCTAGAAAGGGAGAATCACTGGTGAGGGAGGAGGGGCGTACAGTTTCTGTACGCGTCTCCCCTCTGCCGTCGTGGAGAGTGCGAGGTCACATGCGCAGGCATTTGCGGTCGTTCTGGGACACCGAGCCTGTTTTAGGTCGACCCTTTGAAGCAACTTACGCGGTGCTTTGCCGCTACTTGGCCTTGCGGAAGCAGTGTCAATTTGCTCGGGTTGATTGCTGGCAAGGCACTGCTGGCACTGCTGGCTACTTGTCAGCAATCGCGATTGGGGCGCAGGCAGATCAGACAGCTCGTCCACCCCTTCTTTCTCTTCATTTCTCAGCCAAGGAGAGAGAGAACCCCCCGTTCTGGTGCCTCGTCGGCCTTTTTCTTCCCCTTTTTTCTTCATCATTAGTCAACTTCCTAGCTATAACTTCGTCACCGACCGCATATCTCCTCGAATTCGTTCTGAGTTAGTTGCTTTGAGGCTTGGAATTGCGTGACAAATGCGCTAGAAGCTCGCTCGATATGCAATCCGGGAGCGTGGCGTTCCCCCTCGTGGGGTCAGCTCACCTCAGAAAAAGACACCTCTGATTTGCTCGTAATGAGCCTATGACTAAGCTAAGTCTGACCATAGGCTTTACCATTGGCCAATGTTATGAGCATAAGCCTGAGCTAAGCCTGAGCTCGAGCATAACCTTGGGCTTCAATGATCGCGCAGCTCTGGTGACCTGACATGTAGAGGAGAATCGCACGTCTCCCCTGCAATCCACACCCTAGTCCGCAAGCCCCTTCCGCTGCCGGCTGTGAGAGAAGCGCGGGCACAGTTGTATTAGCGGGTGCATTACCTTTCAAAGTTGTGAACATTGGAGTTAGTCGTTCGTGGAACTCGTCCAGCCGACACGCATCTTCCCTATCCCAAAAAGTAATAGGGGGTCCCTATTCGGAGCGTGTTATCGGGGATTTCCAACTCCCTTTTTCTTTTTCAGACCCTTCCTCACCTACAACTTCGTCAGTGACCGCTCTTACCACAGCAAGGTTTGACTGTGTACTTGCTACATACTTGCTGTTTATTGCGTATTCCACTTGTTCATGTCACAACGTCTAGTTTTTTTTCTGTAGCAAAAACTAGCGAAAATGTTATCGAGCACCAAAGACGGATTGAACAATGGAAAAGTGTATCTTTTTGTGGAAACAAAAGCGATTTTAGCTGCAGAGTTATACGGTAAACAAAAGAAACAATAAGCTATTTGGGTCACAGTGAAAAGGAATTCACTGTAACGACAACGTCTACTGAAAATGTATTCATGCAACTACAATGTGCATATCAAAAAATGACGTACAGAATGGGGCAAAATTACTGGTGCACTAGTGTTTTGTTGTCATTTTGGTACTAGTAGTTCTCGGAAATCAGTTGTAATCACAAGTATTGTTCGTTGAAAAAAATGACAGTCCGAAGCATATACATAGCTTCAATGAGACCGAATCCAGGCTTTACATTACTTCCTACTTTTGGGAAAAGTAGCGGACGACCTCCTCCCCCGATATCAACGAGTTCTACCTCGGAGCCGGCAAGGATGAACTCGGGAATTCCCAATAATTTCTGGCTTGAGCGGAAGCGGGTCCTTCGGTTTTCCTTGGAGGGGTGACAGAAGACTAGCGAATGAAGTTTATTAACAGCAAAATAGGTAGTGGCAGAATAAGTAGAAGACTAATAACTGGTACTAACTGGGTGGCTATTTATAGAGGGGGTTCCCGCTCAAATGGTAGCTTGGGCACGAGTGTGTGTGCAGGTCAAGGAAGTTCCAGGTGGGCCACCCGATTGGTGGTCAGCCGTAGACCCACCCGGGGCGGTCATACGGTAGACCATAGAGTAGCGGCCTACCGTAACAAAAACGCATCGCATACGGCACGCAGGTACGTTATCAAGTTCGTACCAGGATTTTTGAAGCGGCGTTAAAGCAATGCTCCCAGCAGAAGCACTCAAAGATCATCCATTGGTTGGGATAGAGCAGCCCACGTGTAGCACAGATGCACTGGTGTCGCGTCTCGAAAGTGCACTTACGAGCCGCGACAACGGCGCTAAGGACTTACAAAGCTGGCTTTTGGCCGCTGAGTTTGGCTTCTAAACGAATTGCGTTGGATGCGTGTCCCTGCGCAACTGCGTGATCCTTGCGCGATTCCTGAACTGTGCCGTGTTCGACGCAATGCTGCCTGTATCTTGATTGCTTTTACTTCCATAACCCGTTCAATTTTCTCATTTCTTTGTTCGCGTTGGTGGCGCGAGAAATGCAAGTGCAATCGACTAGTTCAACAACTCGTCCAACACCCCGGCATTTATTTCTAAAGAATCAATGCTTGAAGCAACACCCCTGATCGAGTTGGTGGGGTAGAAGAGGTCCATAATGAAACTGTGGATGACGGGTTGATTGCAAATGACAAAAGAAACAAAGAAAACATTGGACCCTTCAAAGTAAGGGACGGGAGTGCCGGTCGAGTTGTCTAAACTAGCTGGCATTTCTTGCTGGCTAGCGCAGCAAGAAATGCAGCTGCATTCGCACATGCATACAAACAAATATACGGGCACCAATACGAACACGGAATTATAATAGTTCAAAGAATTAGGTGAGTAAAAGTCACCAAGATACAGGCAGCATTTCCTTGAACGCGGTACAGTTCACAGGCAATCGCGCAGGGACTACGCAATCGCGCAAGGACACGCAGCCACGAGATTCGTCCAGCAGCCAGAACTAGCGGCCAGCGGCCAGCTCTGTAAGATCTTAGTGCCGTTGTTGCGCACTTTTGAGACGCGACAACGGCACATCTGTGCTACATGTGGGCTACCCTATCTCACCCTAGAAATGATTCTTCAATTTGGCTCCTCCCAGAGGGTGTTGCTTCAAGGACGTTTACTTCACTTCCTTTGTCATTTGCAATCAACTCGGCATCCACAGATCCTTTAGCGATCGCTTCTACCCCACCAGCTCGATCTGGAGGTGTTGCTTCATGCAAGCGTCCGAAGTTGGGTGTTCAATGCCCATATCTGGAAATATATCGCACTAATACGGAAAACTAGAAAGTGATTCTTCATGACTGATGCAACCGGATCTGCTCGGCGCACCGTTGATGGACCACTCTTGGTCACTGAGCTGGAACCAAACCTTTACGGAAACCAGCGGCAACCCTCTCCAAAAAGAAGAAACGATTTTGAACAAATGCGAATTTAGAGGCTGTTTGAACAACGTTCGAGCGCTCCGTTGGTGTTTGATGACTACAACTCACAAGCAAAAAGCCGAACGCTTTGTTATTAGAGCGTGTTAGTGGCAGCATGTTCAAGCAACATATCCTGAAAGAAGAGAATAAAAAAGTCTACGATTAAGTTGAAAGGCCCCAAACATGAGATTGCACCAGTAATTTTGACCCAGCCTGTATGTTGACATGCTACTCACAAACCTATCACAATGAGGTAAGCAAGGCAGCCCTTTTGGCATTTCTGCAGGGGCCGTGTGCTGAATGTTGGGGAGGGCATGGGGTCCCCGAACTCGACAGGCTACTTGAACTCGGTCGCTACGGTAGGAAAGTGATGACGCAAGTGGGGCGACTACGTGTAAGTTCCGTCAAAAGGGCTGATTTGCTTACATCAGGACTGAGCTTTGAAGAGAGGACGGATTTCGCAGGTGCGTCCTCCCTCCAAGGCTTAGTCCTGAGGTAAGAATCAAACTGAGGCGACCCACTCGCTTTTCGGTCTCAATAAAACCGCGGCCCCTACACCTTCAGCACCGTAACGGGTTTCTATGGTCTTAATTATAGGACCAGACAACACCCTCCAACTCTGCTCACTTTTTATCTCCAATCAAAGTGGCTCGGGGATCTGAGAAGCACAAATGCTACTATTCCGCCGTTTAGCACACAAACCACCCCCCCCCCCCTTCCAGGGCGAATAACGGTCGAGGAAATCCTCGACAAGGGGGTCGTACTTGTCAGGATGGGTCATGGGGGGTCGTATCTGTGAAGGTCGGCAGCGTGCGCATCAGTGGCATTGGGGGGCAAATAGGAGGAAGAGCGTGTACCTCAGTAGAAAATAGGATGTGCGAGACAGCTTTTATAGAATAATTTTTCTGCTCGCTCTCAACACCTCGCTGACAGGGATACTGTTGTAAGGAACGCTGTCGCAAAAACGACAATGGTGAAGGAAAGCTCCGAGCAAATGAAGCGGTTTGTCGGTTATAGGAGGTACGAGATGGTTTACTACATTACAGGTTCTGTCAATAGGTCATCATCCTATAACACCTTTCGATCGAGTGTACCACTTTGAGTGACGGTCAGATGCATGGCGTATGAGACGATAGCGGGCAGTGTCGATTGTCCCTTTTCATATTGCCTACGCTGGAAGGTTGTATTCTAGATGCAATTCGAGTGTAGCCCATGAAATGTTCTGCAACGGTGAAGAAGGAAGCGCCTTTTTGAGTGGTTTGCGATCGACCTCGATGCGACCTCGACGCAAATATCTTTTCAAAAAAGAGGCCTGGGTAGAAGCTAAATACACTATTAGAAAGCGCAAACCTTCCGCTTTCCGAGATTGTCTTCACTTTTTTGGGTGCTTAGGAAATCAGAGAGATACTG
>KZ345444.1:21456-33239 GCA_002352805.1 Teladorsagia circumcincta
TCGTACTTCTGCGACCGCGTCCTTGACACGATTTTCACCCTGCCCCCTTCCCTCCGAAACCAAATACGACCCTTCGCGCTCCCGTTAGGAATTGAAAAAGAAAGAAGGTCGATCCGTATACAATCACTCGGGCATGCAAAAGTGCAAACACCGGGGACTAGATGAGATGAAATGCTTAATGCAAATATTTGTCGCCCCTGGGCAGTCGAACCATGGGCCATCTCTTCATCCTTTTTTGGTGTTCAGAAGGCCGCTCAGGAAAAATGAAGCACAGTTCAATGTTTCATGCACATGGCTGACATAATGCAAGGAAGTATTTTAAGAAAGCGCGGCATGCCCTGAAAGGCCTTCCTTGTAAGTGGAAAAGCTCATCAGCGCACTGTTCAGTGTGAACCACAACCCTAGCATTGTTTCATTCGATACTTAAACGGAATATTGGTGAAACTGTTATTGGTGTTGTGGGTAAAATATTGGTGAAACAGGCAGGATGTTAGGTGTATGCGTTAAGGAACACCTGGCTGGGAAAAGACGTGGAAACCTTCTTACTCGACTCGGCAAGCACCCATTTGACAAACATCAAGGCAATGACTTCGATATAGAATGTGAAATTTTGACCCAGGAGCATGATATGGGTGCTATAAAAATGCTAGACGCGTTCTACATCCGTGCACGAAATCCAAAGCTGAACAACCGAAATGAGTGCATGCCCGTTACGAGTGAATTCCTGCCTTTCATCCCATTATGCGAATTCTGAAATCATCACGCGCTGCACATACTACGTTTGAGTGAGCGGTGTCTCATTTTTCGACAGCCGTTCACCGAGTCAAGTGGGGATCCTGTACTGGTGGAAGTGGAAGAGGTTGGTTTCAGCTGGAATCTCGTCTTGGTTTGATATATTATATTATTATTATTATATATTATTACTCAGAAACGTAACAATTGGCAATATTGTGGATGTAACAGGAGATGTTACAACCTAGAGCTTTGAACCAATTTTAGGTCTTGGGAACGACGACCCTATTCCCTGCCCTGCATTTATGAAGGACTAGCAGAAAACACTGATTTGCAAAGGATGAGCAAGGAAACTCGTTAAAATCTGGCATGACCAGGAGCGCGGTCTAGGTCTAATACCTGCACTAGTGGGCAGTAGTGCCTTAGCACCACTGTGGGTACTATAGGAACCGTACTAACTGTACTTTTTGAAGTGAGCGCAACGACAGCCCTCGTGCTACAGGCAAGTCAGTCAAAAGCAGATAGATGCCACTCGTGAATTCCAGGAAAGAAAAGATTATTTCTAATGACGTGTACGTGGAGATCACTCACTAGCATACAAGCGTTTTCTGAGTGGAAAAAAGGGCTAAGCAAAAGCTGTAATAATTCTGACTGAACGAAACATCTCGAACAGGGCTTCGATCCTCATAACTAGACCGCTTCCAATTCTGATTACACGAGAACAAAAAAGATATAATCAACACATAACAAGATGTAAAACACGAAATATAAAGTAAAACATCATTAACATTCCTCCTCCTCCTAAAGCACTGAAGCGTACTGTTCGCAGCCCGTGAGCATCACCTCATGCTCACCGAATGGAGCAGTCCGCTTCAGCGTGAGTACTACGTATCAATCGTGCTATACTGAGTAAATGTTCCACACGTAACTCAAAGGTGAATATAGACTGGGCTCGTTTAATCATGACCGTGAGATAGTGCATATCTTACATGCAACTTTACCAGTCTCTTACTTACAAGTAGCTGGAGCAAGAACTTTGCTCATCACATTTGCAGTGCTGCCGGGTTGATAGCAGGAGGAAGCGACAAGGAGTAGCACCGGCAATTGACCAGAAAACGTGACGTCTGAAGCTAATGATGTAACAAGGGAGACACCTATGAAGATTATATCTAATTTATATGTCTTATATGTAAGTAGCAATACCAGGCAATCAACTAATCATTGAATCACAGTCAATGAATTGCTGGCGAAAAATGAGACTAGATTGAGAAGAAAACGCTTTATTCAAAACGTTGCATATTTTCCATGGTGAATGCCGAGTAACCTGCCGAAAACTAAAATGTAAAGGATGGTAAAAACCCGTATGCAATGCTTAGCGATTCTAACCAGCATTGAAAATTGGATTGAAGTGATACTAATCTGAATATAAATAATTTTATATTAGTTCTTCAGAACTTTTCGCCGTTTTTCGACCCTGAGGTTCAGTTGTGTGTGTCTCGGCTTGAACAAAATATTATATTTCAAATTGAAATAAAATCCGTTAGAATTTGCAACTTCTTACAGTAAGATAATGCTTCGCTCGGTTTGTTTGCTTAAAATTCTGAAGCTCTAGAGACCATGAGCCCGGAGAAGGTTGTTTCATCATCATTTTGAACTTCGAAGATTTCTCTTCAAGAAAGTTATAGAGGCCCTCGAAAAAGTGACACTAGGTAGAGAAGAGGTCTACTGAATATGATGTTCGCGCAACATTCCGTAGTACAGGTGGTTTTATCTGAGCAGTGAGTGAGTTGTAGGATATGCGTCTAAGACAGACACCTGATAGGAAAATATCGGTCTCTTCTTGATGAGAATACCTCTATCGTGTGTTCAAGTTCCTGGTGTACTTTAAAGTATCGTTAAGGATTTTCAAGTTTGTCCACAATACATTCTAGTGGAACATTGCTAAGAATGCTTTTCCATTGTGGTAGCACCGAGCAACATAGAGCCGTGAGCCGTTGGCTAGGAAAGTGAAGAGAACGTGGTTAACTTTTTCCACTCGGATCTTCCGCACTGCACGTGAACGTCTCGAAGGCAATTCAGTACTAATTCCGTCTAATGCTGCTGCAGGCTCTTTCAGCGTTATGATGTTTACAAGTCGTTGACTTGAGTCATGAACCCTGCCTGGCCGCAGTGCGTCGAATTATAGCGGTTTCTCCATGTTGTCAGATGATGAAGGAGAAGCATTTGTTGTTGTTTGATCCTTTTTGGGATGTACAATCCATTCGTTAAACTTCTATCCAGAATCGTGGGAGTTTACCAAATGCGATTTGGCCTATACAATGATTTGTTGGACTAGCCGGTGTACTCTTAACTCAGTTTCTATTCTCATAGACGCGTGTGATACCAGTCAAACGAGTCCTGGTTCAAGAGACTTGATTGACCTGCACCTGGTCCTTTCCAAGATAGAATCACCGGACCGTGCGCATGACAAGGTGCTTAGCACTACACTGCTTCTGAAAGGGACGACCTCAATCTTTCACTTAATTGCTTGTGTCTCGAAGTCGACAATGTAAGCAAATGCTATTCGAAAACTAGAAACTGCCTACTTGACCTCTTCGAGATGATGTAGATTGTAGGATTTCGAGTGTTATGCAAAAATATTACGATGTAATCTTCTCACTCCTAATTTTAAACTTCACTCTTTTTCTTTTCCTTAGTTTTTATACGGATTAAGATGGTATTTTCATTCCATAAAAATTTCGATCACATGTACAGATTCAAGTCCAAAGAATAAGGTATCACTCTCATACTGATGCAACGGATGCATGCACACGAGAGTTAACAAATTGGCTACATTCCCAAGCAAATGAATTCTTGCTCGCTGATTTGAGTCGAACTAGGTATTATGGTGGATATGCGTAATCTTTGTAGTCCTCAGGTGCATCAGGTGTATTAGGTGTTCGGAAAGTAATGCGGGATCTTGACCTCTCTTTCTAAAAAGGCATAACTCCACAACAATTTGACATTTTTCAACCGCAATAAAACTTATTGGAGACCACTATCCTTTCTTAGTAAGATGCAAACACAAATGTTCCGCCCACGCACAAATGAGCGTTCTGGAGGCTACGATATTTCAAGCGTCATTTCCACACAACTTCGAACTTGAAGTGTTTCTTATTCAACAAGCTCCCGAGATTGTAGGAAAGGTTGTGTTGATTGTAAGAGGTCCATTGAATACGATATGTGGAGCAGAGCTTTGTATGCCACATTGTTGAATCCTTACGAAGCCGTTTATGTAAGATGTGGTTGGGCGTCATCATTATTAATAAGGGTTGTTTCATTTTTCTCGGTCGAATAACTTGGTGTTTTCAGAGCATCTCATTGGCATGCTAGACACCCAATAGTGATGTATTGAATTCCCTGGTTTCTAAGAGCTGTGGTGCATCAGTCCAGTGGAAGACCACCAAATGTTCAGTCTCGCACAATTTCAGCTTTCAACAATTTCTTGAAGGTCAATCAGTCTGATCATTAAAAAGTTTGCTTCTTCTATTAGGGTGGTCCATAAGTCCTGCAACAAATTGACTTGATTTTGACTTTAATACTTTTAATACCTTTTTAATCCATTCATTGAGCATAATACACATCTTCAATGTCAACCACTTATTGCCAACGCTGTAGAAGCTATTCCATGCATCTCTTGTAAAACTTCGTAGAGTGCTGATCGAAGAAAAATCAGATGTCGATTTTGACATCGTGGTGGTAACAATGAGGCTTTTTCTCTAGAAGGTGGTCTCGAGAGGGAAGGACGTGGGAATCTGGTAAAACGAGGTCAGGACTACAAGGTGGATATGAAAAAACTCTTCAGCCGAGAGTCCTCAGATTGTCCAGGATTTTCTCAGCAATGGGTGGTTCAACAGTGTCGCAAAAGAGTAGACTTTGTCTTGTGTTTCTCTCATGGTAAAGTGTTACAATCGAGCTGCGGAGGGTTACTTCCTCGTTGACTGCAACATCCCCATATAGGAGTTTCCAGTGCTCAACTCCTGTTGTATTCTACTAAAAATCCGGGAAGGTGTGACATGGAGGAGTTTGAACTTTAGCAGTCGGAACTCCCCGAACGTCTGAGCTAGACTGTCGCCGCTTCTTTATTTTTAGCACACTGTACCCTCTCCTCATCTATTGCACTGTGATGGATGGTCAATGGGAGAATTTACAGTAAGTCGACTCAACACTTTGACGACAGCGCGGCAACTATGTATGCCACACCCATTACATTTATTTTTGCTCACATCCCCGAATTCTTTCCGAGACTTTCGTGTTTATTTAATGGGCCATACCTCAGTGTAACCAACAACCACGGGGCTTACGGAAGGGTCGAATATTTTTTAGTTTGGGAGAGGTTTCCCAGACCTTACAAAATTATCTGTTCAGTTTATTCCGTTTTCTTTCTTTAAGCAAACATGATGACAAAAAGGAACAGTAGAAGCAAAAAAAGCCATTTGTATGGGAAGATATGTGTTTTAACTGAAACAACCTCATCCAAAACAATTTCGGAACCACCAAAGGGAAGAAGAGTACAACTTGCATTTGCATTCCCTCATCACGTCATTTCGGTCAATCTCATTGCTGCAGTTCTCGATAAGTTAGACAGATCGATCATTATTGGAACACTTGATCTCATCTGAGTTTTGCGTATTTACAGCTCAAAATCAGTGGATTTGGTGGGCGGAGGCGGAGCCCGCCAAATCGCTCTGGTCCCACGCGGTGCAAAAACCCAAAATGCGCGATGTCGTCAACGTGTTAAACATGACGATGTCAGCCCGTATTTGGAGCTGGTCCGGGCTCATTGTATGTGGAAACCAAATTGTTTCCAGATCTTTACGAGTCTTCAGAGATACCACGGTAGTGCATCTTGATCACATCAGCGTTGGTCTAGCGAAGATCGATAGCCTGCCCAGATCCCTCTTCAACACCTTTAGGTAGAGCATCATGCAGGGTGAAAACCGTGTCGAGGACGGGGTCGCAAAAGTACGACCCCCCTAGAATCGAGGTATCGGCACGTTTCCTCCTGTATCAATCCTCTTTTATAATAGAGGTAGTGAAGTGGTAAGTATCCGCGCCTGTCACATGCGAAACCCGGATTCAATTCCTTACCGGGGAGGGATTTTTGTAATCTTACAAAGAGTTGTCCATGCAAATGTTTGAGGAGTTCATAGAAGAGCATCACAACAGCCTGTATCGGCCAACGGCCGATTCCACGACGGCTGCTGCGCGGTTTGTCACTGGGTCAGATTTGCTCATGCCCCTCTCAAAACCACCGGAATATACACCCTCTATGAAAAGGTTTTCATTGCCCAACTTTCGAACCTTTCGAATACTACTTGGTCGGGTTAGATAGAGCTAGGCCCGCTATTGCCAACCAGTAAGAATTTGCTTTGAAAGCCTCCCGAATTTCGTCGAGTCAGCTTCGAGGACGGTGACATTTTTATGCGAGTTTCTGCCACTCAGAAGGCAATATCTCTGTAATTTCTAGAGCTTCTAAAAAAGTGAAGAAAGTTCTGGAAAGCGGAAGGTTTGCGCTCACTAACATTGTATTTAGCTTCTTACCAGGCCTTTCTGAGGAGATATTTGCATCGATGTCGTATCGAGGGCGGTCTTGAACCACTCAGAAAGGCGCTTCCTTCCTCACCGTTGAAGAAGATTCCGTGGGCAACATTCGAATTGTATCTAGAATACATCCTCTAAACGTAAGCGGTCTAGAAATAGACAATCGCCATCGCCCGTTTTCGCCTCGGCATACGCCGGGCATCCCACCGTCACTCAAAGCGGTACACTCGATTGAAAGGTGTTATATGATGATGACCAGTTGACGGAATCTGTACTGTAGGAAATACATCTCGTACCTCCTATAACCGACAAACCGCTTCATTTGCTTTTTCCTTCACCATTATCGTTTTTGCGACAGCGTTCCTTGCAACAGTATCTTCGTCAGCGTGGTATCCAGAGCGAACAGAAAGAAAATTTTATGTAATGTTTTTTCACACATCCTCGTTTTCTGCTGCGTACACGCTCTTCCTCCAATTTGCACCAGATACCAGTGATGCGCTCGCTGAAGACCCTCACAGGTACGACTCCCCGACCTATCCTCACGTACGACCCCCTGTCAAGGATTCCTGGCTGCCAGTCACTGGCTGGTCGAAGAGTGGATCATCTTCAGACGCAAAATCAAAGCTAAGCAAATTGAGCTCGGTGCACACTAGATAGAGAGCGTGCTTTCGCCCATCTTCTGGCCAATCCTTGGTGTAGCATGACTTGCAGGACTTTCCTTGCGGTACTCGTAAAAATTGAGGGTACAAAAAGCTTTTGCGGAATCGGTGCAATTGCTCCAACAAGTATCGAGAGATCGATCTGGTCGGTTGGCTGGAATTGCAAAAGGTGATGCTACCTCATCATACATGTTACAAAATTTTCGCAGATTTCCAAAGATTTCCTGGCATTAAGTGTAATTTGTTGCAGGACTTATGGACCAACCTAATAGTTATGAAACTCCGCTCACTGTTGTAGATGGCAATGAATTCCTGCAGATGGCAATGAATGCTGGTAGTTTCGGTTGAAAAAAAGGGCGAAAACGACACCAGAGAAAGACGGTTTTGCTGCTGCTCGCAATCAGTCAATTTAGGCGGTGTCCGCTTGTTCAGCTTTTCAACCTCTCCAATTGTCTCCGAGAGCTGTGAGATTTTCAATTTGTGTACTTCTAATCATGATGCTAGCTTTGGCATAGTTGCCCCGGAATCATCTTCTGCGGGAATCTTCAAAAGTTGTCGTCAACAACAGAATCATGCTCATGACTTCCCTCAGCTCACGATGGAATTATTGAATACCAATATATTCGAACCAGTGCTGTGCTGCGCTTTTATTGAAGCGTCTTTGGTCCCATTCTTCAGCGTTATTTCGACAAGTCCATGAAGCTTACTTTGGAGTTCCACCGCATTTAAGGAATTTTGCTCAAACTGCTGTCTCGACACATTCAAATCAAATCTATAAGAACCCCTGAGATAGCAAGTCGTATTGAAAATCATATATACTGATGGAAATAAGGTATAATTGGCTTGCCAACGATATTCAGAGTTTCTGGTTTTCAAAAAAAATCTGTGTGAAAATATTCAAAGGACCCATGGCATCTCGAAACCCACATTACTTTCCGAACAGCCTGGTAATAAAAACGGCATCTATGAGATATACGGCTTTCAAAACATTCGAGCAATTGCGAAACATGAGGCCAAGAATAGTGGGATTATACTGCACTTTCAATATCCAAATATTATTACAATATCAGGGCAATGCTAGTCGGATGGGCACGCCGTTCTGAATACCGTAGGAGCGAAATGTATGTAAGTAGGGTGGTGCTCACTGCTGTCATGACAGAATGAAGAAAATTTGTAAGCCAGATGACTGCAGCCAGTTCAGGGAGTGGGGAGGTAAAGGGTGAAGGCGGTCACGGCATGCGTGAAAATCTGAAAGTGTGAGAGTCAATCCCATAGCGTCTCACTATATCATTGCAGTGAGCACCAGCCTTCAGATACGTACTTCTGTGCCTACCGCAATCAAAAGGGCGAGCGCACCCGACTAGCAACATCCTTTCACTACTGTTGGTACACATGATTACTACCTCTGGTGACTTTCGCTTCAGAAAAAGTCGCCCCATGTTGAAGGAGAGGTTAAGGGCAGATTAGCCCATGTCACTGAACAGTGGGTGTAGTCCCAGGGAATACAATTACAAATTTTCCTTAAATTTGACTTGTGTTGTTCGTTAATGGCTGTTTCCAGCCGCAGTTCGCCCTCGAAAGTCTCACAAGAGTATTGTGTGAATGATGTTCATGTCCCAGACGGGACTCGAGGGCACATATACGGCAAGTCACAGAAAAACTTTGTGCATGTGGTATTGTAATAATAAGTATTTATAAGCGACAAATAAACTAACGACATGCATTTCAAAACTTCTCGGGTAGAGATGGTAGTGGCAAGTATGGGTAACGCGCGTTTGATCTATGGATCGATTCCCTGGTGAAATCGCGTACGTCAACGAAATTTCTACAGATAAATATTCGTTGCTAGGAGCGGTACATAACACGCGAAAACATAGCCATCTTCATTTATGAAATGTCATAGTCTAATGGTTAAGGAGACGACAATACAAGGCTGGTTTGAACGAGACTGTGTTAGAACGTAGAGGTCTGAGGAAGAGGCATCTTAGAAATTATGGATGGAACGCTAATTCACAATCACGAACAGAGTGTCAAAACACAGGTTGACCTGCACATGACGAACATAACATGATGGCACATAACGATGTAGTACCTGCACGGCGCAAACCATGATACCCATGTTTTGCATCTATGTTTGAAGCAGAACACTCATCTAGGAGCACTTGGTGTCTGACTTTTGCGAAGCCATGGATTTGCGCTTTCCTTCTTCTTGAGCCCAAGAATCTGGAGGAAAACCTTCCTGAAAAGTATGCAATTGCTCTGATTCCTTCCCTTCTTCCAAGTTACAGAGTTCTTGCCAAAAAACAGGCATACTGTTGCATTAAAAATCAGGCTTCTCGTGTGCGATTACGGCATCATAATACAATACTTGCAACACATAATTCATCACCATAGGAGTCTAGGTCAAAGGCATCCTTTGCGATTGCGAGTTTGGTAAAGCGAGTACAAATAGCATATCGAATGCTACTCCCTAATTTGATTAGTATGGCTGTTTTCATATTTTGCGTACAGTGCGGACAGTAGGAAGGGCGTCAACACATGCACTGGCACCGTAGTTGGCGCACGGTCAGTACCCTACGATCGATAATTGCAATATCAGTACGTTCCATTTTATTTAAGGAACTGGGTGCCGTATCGCTTTCGCTTGTGTTTTTTAGCTCAAATGTTTTTTGTCTTAATTATTAGGTTGTCGGAAATGTCTTTGGCCACTTCCATCGGTATGTTGCAAAATCTTTTGATCCGAGATATCACTTCAAAACACTCATTACAAAACGCATACGGGGGCCATACTCTCTTCAGAGCATATGTGCCGCAGCATTTTACCGCGACTGTAGCTGAGCAAATCGCCTCTTACTTTCACTGAAGCACGCTCGACTTCTCTTGTTTTGTAGACTCAAAAGGAAGAGTCGTCGTGTGTCGAAGGAAGAGACGTGGCAAAAAGTATACGAGTTGCAGTGGACGTGCAGGCTGCCTTTTACAACACAGTTATTGTTTGATTATCTGAGTCCAAATAGTCTAGACAAATAGCAAATTTAGTCGGCTTGTGCACTAAATGACGATTGTCTTTTGGAGCTGTTTGGAAACAGTCTCGGATACAATGAAGGCCGCTGGCACAGCTTTTCTAAACCTTCCAAACCAGAATGGCCATTCCTCCATATCTTCTCAAGAAGAAAAATATGACAAAGGGCAATTTGTCCCAGTGACAATGCCTTCAGAGGACTTCAGGTCTTGAATGAACATTTTGATTTCCCGGCTGTTTCTCGTATGACCCGATAGATTGGCTGGTGTGACTTGTAGTGGGTTCTTTACGTAAGCATTGGTGGAAGCGCCGCTGACTCGGAAACGTAGGACCAGAGAATCCGAAGCCGATTCTCGCTCTTAAACCTGGGGCAACCTTCAAATTTGGTGGAGATGCAAATTTTGTCTGACGAGAGCACTTATCAGGAACCTGCAGTGCCATTGGTTTACAATAATAGTGGCCAAGGTATGGAGTCGTCCGCGCTGTGCCTGGAAAGCACAGAAGAATTCGCTTCATCTCTGCAGCGTTCATCCACGATTTACCAAGAAGGCTCAGAAAATGCCTTCGAGTTCCGTATGAGGCAACGACTCGCTTACAGGGGAGTTCGTTTAGAGTGTGGGACGCTTTTTCCAAACGGTTTTGTGCATGCTATAGGAGCTCTAACGTGGACTATCATACTGTGTTTTATTTTCGCTGAGCGGCTTCCTGAAGGCCAAAAAAGGGTCGAAAAGAATTCGTCAAGAATGGGCGGTTTTTACTGCCTTGGAGTGATGTTTCGGACTCGTAGAAAAGACCAGGTACATATCGAAGGGTGCTGATGAAGGTGGTAGGGAAAACAGAAACAGACAAACAGAACAAATTCCCTCCAAATTGAAGTAATGTTTAGTGGTAGTGCTGAAGGATGGGCGGTGGTTTCATGAAGGCATCGGCATCCTTCCCTTCGTGGCGCATCTGTTGTCAAGTGGATAGTGTGCCAGACTTGAGCTTGTGCGGTGGTGGTTCGGCTCCGCTCCGGGCGGTTTTTTTGCAGTTTTGGTTTTGGCTCCCAAATGGGCCCAACTGCTTCAGCATCAAATCCAACATCTTATCTACGATCAGAGCCATCAAAAGTTCATGTAAATGGGTTTTTGATCGACAACAGGCGGGCGGAATAAGTTCGCAGCGCCATACTGGCGCCAAATGGCGCTAACGCCTACAACGAACGCCATATTCGTGATCAGGACCCTAATTTACCCCCAGGGTCCAAATTCCAGGAAGAATCGAGATTTTGACCTAGCTTCGGAAAAGAGGGGTGACCATGGGCTACAGGTCGTCATGCACGCAGGCGGGTGACTTCGAAACGAGCGCGGAGCGGAAATGTGGCGCAATGCTCTAATGATTCACGGAATCCAAAGTTCGACTTCATAGAGAAGATCCCTCACCACGTCGCAGCTTTCGAAATCGCTCTAGCCATCGAGATGAAGCCCCCTTATGTGGAAGAGCCGTGGACCCAACATGTCGCATCTTGATGGAGAGAATAATTTGCCAACTTCAACATCGTGCGAATCCTGTTGCACATCGATCGCTCGAGTGTCTGCCATTGTCCATTCAGTAGTGGGACATCTCAATGTTTGGGATAATAACAAGAAAATCGTTTGCAGTCCACCGGCTGGAGGCACCTATGAGCTACTGACCATATCAATTGCCAATTTTTCGGATCTGGGTCGAAATCTCAGTTTTTCCCAAAGCTTCTTATATAAGGGATATCGAGTGTCCTGATTACGAATATGGCATCCGTTTTGCCCGGAGAC
>KZ345444.1:33383-50840 GCA_002352805.1 Teladorsagia circumcincta
TCGGGGTTCGCGGGGCCGCTCAGCGAAAACGGACCACGGTTTTCTGGCCCACAAATAAGCTCCTATAACGTGGAGGAATCTGTTTTGAGAAAGCTTCCCACACCCTGAACGACCTCCCTTGTTAGTGTGTTCAGCAGATCTGGCGCCAACAGAGTACTTTCTACCTGTGCCCACTGCTGCTCAGTCGATTATAAGAAGAAAAGTGATAAATGGGACCTACTCGGCGAGAATTTTTTCGAGTTCTTAGCCTCGAAAAATCAGGTTTTCCTGAACAAATAGCAAGTGAGTGAGTAGCGTCGTGCAGCTAAAGGTCAAGGTGGTAGTAGTTCTCCAGGTGATTCACTAGTGGGCAAATACAACACTCATTCAACCGCTAACTTGGTGTGTCGATTTGTGTGTATGTAGGACTGCAGGAACGTATGTATACATACAGGGGGGGGGGGCAAAAAAAAAGCCATTTTGCCTATGTCGCACTTCGGCCCTTATTTCATCGCAGGGATTGTCGACGTTGGTGGAAGTTCTACAGCATAGTATTCCTTAAATGTTCCTCTATAAGTGGACGCAATCCCTACCTTACTGCCCTCACGATCTTCAGAATATGACGTCATCTGTCATCGTCGTCGAGCTCAATGTGACCTACGGTAACTGCTTCAGCCTGAAGCTCCTACACAATTTCTTGAAACGGTTGAATGTGGGATAGGTTTCTAGGGACCTCAGCTCTACCTGTGCAGAACCCCTCGGAACACGCCCCTCGGAACCCGTCGTAACGGTACACGATCCATCTAGGACCCCACTGAGCTCTACCAGTGCGCCATGCCGTTTACGTAGATGGGCGCTATGAAGAAATTCTTATGAAATGAAAAGTATTCATTTCTAAGTTGCGCACTCGCTTTGAACCGAGCAAAGTGCGAATAAATGTGTTTGAGTGAGGAGACAAAATGTCTTTTTTTATTGGCCCCCCTTGTGTATATATGCATGCATGTATGTCCTTCTGTCCGTCCGCAAAATAAAGTGAAAAAGAAGTTCATGGAGCTGTAACGATCGCCTTCAATGTTTTGCAGTGGGTGTTTTCCAACGGCGTGATTGCGATAATACCCTCGATGGCTATATCACTAATACACTTCCGGTCATTCCATGAAGTACTGCAGCAGCAACTGGAGGGCAATAAAAGGAGGAGAGGAGAAGAATATGGGAAGCGAGAGAGGAAGCCAGACGCCAACAGACCTGATCCAACTGAGTGTTGAGGTGTAATTTTGAGGCCGCTTGCTCATTGCTTAAATCAGTTTCTAAGTGAAACGCATTTTTGTGCATACGCATCTCCTGCGATTTAATGCTGCCACAAGTGGAGGGATAGGCGTAAAATCCACGCAAGAAGGGGAGGTTTCGGTGGTTGACGGGAGATCAATCTGGCACATACAAAAAGGAAGTTTTGTGCTAGATAAACACGACTGAAATCAGCCCGGCACGTAAAACACCAGAAGATTTAGGAGATGTAAGGAAAATGATAACGATCGATGGAAATGCACACGATGTGCTCAACGGCTATTGAGAGTGCACGTGTTGACGCTCTTCCCAGTGACCATATTCTGTGCATCAACCGCAACGTCCGCATGGCGCAAAGTATTAGGTCGTGAAGAAAGTTCTTGCGTCTTTTGATGCCCCATTTTTGGAGGCTCTGTTTTTTTCTTAGTTCGAGCAAGCTGCCACCGCGCTATATGCCGCTTCAGAAAACTTTTCTTGCTCTTTCTAACGGTATGGTCAATTTCGCTCTATAGCAGTTTCTTAAAAGTTTTTAAGAGCATCGAATACGGCACACTCGGAGGCCAAGTTTGCATGGTTTCCCTTTTCTGGCTCAAACATGCCTGCAAGAAGTGGAAGCAGGTCAAGATTTCGAGGATGCACACTGCTGAGACTTGCAGTAAATATGCTCCAAAGTAGTCGTTCAAGAAGTCGTTGCAACGATAGCGAGAGCCTTGAAGATGATGATGTTGATGGTCGGATATTGGACAATGCCAAGGGTTGACCGAAAGCTCTGGTTGAAGAGCGGTCACACAGAACTATTAAGAAGGTTTCTCCTGTACTTATCGTACCTGGTTTGTCAATTGTTGTTATACGGGTGGGGATGGAAAGTCCAAAAACATTGAGTAGGGCATGCCGCGACGACTCACCACTATGAAGACTCGTCCCCTTCCTTCGAGCTTGTTTTATGCAATGAAAAGGGCATACGTTTCTACTCGTTCGCAACATATGATAAAGAGCGAATTTTTCGCTACGGCATATGAGCCTCTACTGAATGGATTGACCGCGATCAGGCTCTACAAATTTTACAAAATTGAAACAAAGCTGAAGGAAGGTTGAGGTGACTTTCATGAGGTCAGCAGCTGGTCCAGCTCTTTCTGACCAGGTGGGAGTGTTAACGTGGGAAAGTACTCTTGACAGTGTGTCAAAATATTGTTAGAACTCTAGCACATTCAATCGGCATCCCTCATTATTGAGGATCCGACTCATCCCTATCGGGTGGCTCGCACACACATCGCATAACCGATCCTGCGAAAATTGAATCAGTTGGGCTTCGGAATGTACCTGGTACCTTTTTACTCGCAAGACCTTTTGCCTATTACTTGTCACTTTGACAATGATCCGGATAGCTTCTCAAACGAAATATGGTTCAAAAGCAAACATGATGCTGGAACGACCTTTGCTAAATTAATCGTCTGTGGAATTCCAGTATTCAGAGGGGACGGTCTAACTGAACCCTTCTTCTGTTTACAAAGGTTTGAGGATTCTAACAGCTCTTATTCCAATTGAAAAAGATTTGTATGAGCCGAGATACATGCATTTGAGGTTTAGGGTCGGAAAACGCAAGAACTTTCTTCACGTCCTAATGTAAAAGCAGACCATCTGAGATAGAGTTTCGGATATCTTTCAGACCATGATTAGTTTTCTTTTCACTTTCATATCTCACTCTGCTAGAACTATAGATATAGCGTTACATTTCCAGGACCTTCACAGATAGTTCCTTCTGAAACCAAAATGCATGTATAGTGTGTCAAGGGATTTACCTATAGTCAGGTGCTCTCCACACGTAGATGAAGAAATTCGAGGAAGCATTGACAATAACGAGCCAACCGACTTGTGAAGCGAATCCATTGATAACCTCCAGTGGTAGAGGAAAAAGCTAAACTTGACCCTAATGATAAGTGTGATGTAAGTACTTACATCACTAGCCATCTTTGTTAAGATGAATCACGTTGGTTATGTCTATGCATTCTGCGAGAATTGTTGGCGCAACCAAGCCAAAGAAATTCGCGCATTTGTCTCACTTGAATACTCCAAAATCACAGCGATTAGGCCAAAGTCGAAGTGGGGTCACCCTATTGTGTCATGCGCTGGGAAATGCAGCACAAACCAACACCGAGTTTGGCCTTGAATGTTGAAGGGGAACAATCTTGAGAAGAGTTATAGAATCATTCGCCTATCACGGGGCGAAAAAGCTTTAACACTAATGTGAGACTAACTTTAGGCCACCAATCAGTAGAATGCAGATATTATTATATAGGTATAGGTTGTTCGATAAGTAATGTTTTCAAACGCAAATTTCTCCTTTGTCTCCCTAATATTTACATAATGTTATGAGTTTTCGAAGAAGGTTTAAAAAGAAGATCTTCTAAGTTGAGAGCAAGTGTATGACAAAAAAGGGCTGTGTGCAGGTTCAACCGATTCGTTGGTTCGATTTCAAGGGTACGACCCCTCCCTCCGCATGACCCATGTCTTGAAGAAGATCTCATCTAAAAGAGACTCCAAAAACCGAAGCAATCAAAAAAACCACAACGGCCAATCACAAAAGAAACACCAGAAACATTGAAAAAGAGGGAGAAAGATTCAGATTCAAAATTAAATGAAATTGGTAATACGGTGAGCGGTTACATGGCTTGCTTTGCATTGGCGTGCACAACCTCTCTCTCTCATTCTCTGAGGAAGAGACAGGCACAAACTAATACCAATTTCCCGATGGGTGTCAGTTCCTTCAGACTTCACAGGGCTATAAAATAGAGAAGTCACATATAAAGGGGCACTTCTTTTCTTTTGAGAGTTGTAATATTCTTCACTTGTGAAAGCTCGAAAAGTTGTAAAGCGAATCACAGACTCCGAATTGTTTCCCTTTAGAAAGAAGCTCAAACTTCGCGAATGTTTATTTCTCTGAATATTGCCCCATTGCTTCGTTTTTTTGTGCACGTGCGAGGTTCCATACTTCGAACAGTTGAACTTCATTCATTTTCAAGTTTCTACAATTCTTTCCATGCATAGAAATCACAAGATTATTGCTACTGAAGTTATTTTCAAAACGGAAAGGTTCGAAAATAAATGATTGATCCACCTTCTAAATTTCGAACCATTAATGTGGTGGCAACTCCCTTCGAAATCAGTTTGAAGGAAAAATGAGCGCAAAAGTGTATCACAACATTTTTTCTGTAATGCCCGTCATGAAAGTTATAGCCGATCGACGGTTCTCTTTCCGAAATTTTCTTCTGATCCTTGACTAATCAGCTGTGGTCAAACTTTTCTTAAAAAACGTCGGTATGGTCCAAAAACATCGGCCTCCGCGCAGAGCAGCATTTGCGCCTGTGGTAATCATGGATCGGTTTGCAGTGGCTTCTTCTTCTCTGAATGCACTCGGTTGTGGTTTGAAGTTGAGAAAATCCCGAATATACATACAACCATCATCTGGTCGCGACAACAAACCATTATGACTATTCGTGTAATCGCTGTAGCCCTATGTCTGGAGCTTTAAGCTTCAATCACATCTAATGTTTCGTCATTTTCCTTGCTGTATCAGCTGGCGACTATTTTGGCACATGAAGTCCCTTCTTCAGCCAAACCTCTACACCCGTAAAGATCTTCATTTGCGATGTTGTTTCCTACGAATACAACCCCTACCGTCAGCCGAACAGGATTCCCTCGTTAGAAATTGCAAGCCTCAGTTCTGTGACTACCTGTTAATTCGTCTCCATTTGAGCATTTCAGGCTCCCTCCGAAGCTTCCAGACTTTCCCTACTATATATAAAGCGCTATGTCTGTCTGTGTGTGTGTGTGTGTGTCCGTGTGTGTGTCACGAAATTCATAGCGCACGTCCCAGCAGTCACCTGTAGTTGATTCCAGGATATGTTATAGGGGGAGGGATGGGAGCATATTTCGCGAGGGTCCGAAGGTGATAACAGCTGATAAGATTCGATAAGGGGCATTAGAAGGCAAGGAGCACGAAATTCATAGTGCAAGTCCCAGCAGTCACCAGGAGTTGATTCTAGGATATGTTATAGGGGGCGGAACGGGAACATATTTCGCGAGGGTCCGAAGGTGATAACAGCTGATAAGATTCGATAAAAAGCGCTGAAACACAAATTCACAAAATTCACTGCGGGTATCCCAGAAGCCCTGAAGCGTTGGTTCCGAGAAGTGATGTAGTGGGTGGGAGGGGAACATATTTGGTGGGGGTCCAAAAGTGGTAACAGCCGATAAGGGCTGATAAGAGGCGCTGAAACGCAAATTTCCCTAAATTCCAACGGATATCCAAGCAGCAATGAAGCGTTGGTCTCGGAAGTTGATGTAGAGGGTGGGACGGGAACGTGTTTGGTGAGGGACAGAAAGTGATGACAACTGATAGGAGTTGGGAGGGAATAACGATATGCGTAAAAATGTAAAGGTCACTCAAAAGCAGATTCTAGATGAGAAACGCGTTTTCATCCAATCATTTCAACTTTATTTTATTTGCGCTTTCTGCACCATTCGACCTCTACCTTAACTAGAGTTCTTGGAAATGTAGAATGGTTGTTAATGGAATGCTGTTATAAATACTGGGATTTCTATTTCAACATCATCAGTTAGTACTCGACCGCTAAATTATCCTGAACTTCGATTCATGATGGTTGTTTATCAACGCCCGTTCAGCACCGCACTTCACCGCGCGTATCACACGTGAGCTTCATCAAAACAAGGCAGCCTAACGAAGGTTAGCTAGCACATTACACGGAGCAACTAATATTGGGTTTTTTAACAGTGAGACCCAACGCTCCACAGGTTACCTACTTTAACACGTTGGCGACCAAGCGGATTTTGGAGTGTCTGCCGCGTGGGACCACGAAAAACTAGAGAGTTTCCCTTTGGTGAAAGCTTATCTATTGAGGTTATTTAATGCGCTGATTACGAATATGACATTTATCTGTGGCGTTCGCGTCAACTTGGCGCCATCTTGGCGCTATTGGCGCCACCCGCGCTATTGGCGGCACTAATGTTCTTTTTGAAAATTCTGCAGACTTACATGTGAAACGTCTAGTGTCCTTCGCATGAATAAGAACCTGCTCACAGACACGACAATTCGCGACGAAAAATCGACAGCAACTGGCGCGAAACCGGCGCCGTAAGTCTGCAGCTTCAGAGGCACCAACCTTCCGGACGAGCATGGTCGTTACTACATGAGATCGCATACAAAAAAGTAAGAATTCAGTGTGGCATAAGTGAGAACTTCTTCAATATAGGATGCTTCCTATCTCGTCAAGAGTTGCGTGGTAAACCTTACTTGTTGGTTGCATCATATTATGTTCTTCGTTATTCTAAAAATGTACTAAAACCACAGCTAGTGAAATACATAATGCGAATGATTATTTTTATCCTTATAAATAAGAAGCTGTCGGGGAAATGTAAAAAAAGCCATGCATTTGTTAACTTGGGGTGTCGCCCGACATCGGGTGCCATTGTCCCACGTGGCAGAAAATGTGTCGCCCGACGTCGGGTGCCATTGTCGCCAATGTGTTAACTAAAACCTACCGTGTCATGCGTGCGATAGCATGCGGAGCTAAACTGGTAATATAATATGTTCTTTGAATTTTTAAACTCAAAATAAACGAAAAGGGTGAAGCATGAGTGAAACATGATTGCCTGATAAAAGTCAGTAAAATTGAATGTAGTTCGACATTGATGAAAAAAGAGTTTGTAGTGAGTTGTTGTGATAAATAGGAATGCTTTCTCAAGATTCTCGCCTTTACGAATGTGATTCCAACATTGACTATCCAGTACGATATGCTAACAGCCATAATAATAGATAGCGAATGCAACAGATGTCGTATTTTTCTGACAGTTTCCCGGTGAATTGATTCATCTACAAACACGTCGGATTTAATATTCATAGCATTTAATGAGTCCGTCAACAAGTGGCGGATTTATTGTTATAACAGAATCTTTCATGCTGCTGCGTAAGCGATTTCAATTCAGCACAAATTCTACGGTGGGTCTAGTGATCTCAACATCAAAATGCCATAAGCCATGCCTAACCAGTGCCAGACCTGGATTATTTTACAGTTCCAGAAGAATATATATATATGTATTTATACAATGAAAGCACAACCCACGACCCCCTTCGAGTAGCAATTCTTATTGCCAGTGGTGATCCATGTTACCCTCAATCTGTTTCGATGGAGGCAAACAGCAATTAGACCGACCATAGTCTTTAGCCTGACAATCCCTTTTCTGTAGCATTCTCTGCGGCACCCTCCTGTCCCATTGCCTACGACCGTTCTTGTCGGCACAATTTCAACATCACCCCGCTTACTTCAACATGAAAGACTTCCTACAAAGTGAGTTGCTGTGTAGTTCACAGTCAGAACTGTCGATGTACGCAAGGTAAAATGGTACACTAAAACTGGCGCTCTGTGTAAGCATGAACAATTAGTTTCTCGTGAATACAGGGGGGGGGGCAGAAAAAGAGTCACCTCCACCTATGCTCGAAGCAAAATAAATTGCCCCTTTCAAAATCAAACGAAATGAGCTTAACTGCATATTAAAGAGCACACTCTATTCCATCAGAAAAATCACATAAGGTTCCCCTACACCGACGACATCAGAAGATTTTCCCACAAGAACATGATGCACTGTACGATCTTAAGGAGGTCGTCGAGAAACCATAGACCATTACGACGACCCCGAGACGCTAGTCAAAAGCTATCTTGTATAGTCACAGCTAGTGTCTCTGATAAACTGTTCACCAGTTGTCCGATTAAAGAAAATACGCAGCAGCTTCAGAATGAAGCGATTATTGTAGGCCTCCTTGAGCTCGACCGTGATGACGGATGACGCCATATTCTGGAGAGGGTGAAGGCAGTGAAGGTGGGCCTGCTTCTGCTCATGGAGGGACATCTAGGGAATATATCGACACAAAACTCCGGATCATAGCGGCAGTCTTTGCAACAAAAAGTTTGGTGATGTGCGTCATGGACAAAGTGACTCTTTTTCGCCCCCCCCCCTGTACATCAAATGAGCGGTGGTCGAAGATGAAGGCTTCTACATTACCATAGTGACAACGCTCTATTCTTGGTAGGTCTGCAGAATTGGAATATAAACAAAGCCGGTTGCGTCATACTTGAATTTCAGGAATGATTCAACACAGTTTATACCAGTTTTGTTTTATGTCCTTTTGGAGAAGCAGTAGTACCGTTGAGTTTTCGGCACTTCACGTGGGCCGCACCATACACAAAAATAACCATGACACTGACAATATGATTGAACAGATTCCAGATGCGTGTGGATTGCCCGTCATATGCAGATGCTGGGTTGCATATTGATACTAGTTCAGCTGGAATCATGGGTGAAATTATCTTTGAAAAATTTCTTGAAATAGTGGTTAGAGATTTCCATGTTCTGAAATGTCATCAACTTCTCATTTCTTGATGTTTTCCCTCTGGATATTGGAGAAAGGCTTCTAGAGCGTAGGAAAATTCAACAAGCTTGAATCAAAAGAATGATAGGTTAGTTTAGCAATGTTCTCCTACAGCGTTGTGCTGTTCTGGATACACTGCCATGTGAATGAATCGAATACTCTTGTCTCAGGTGCTGATTCTTGTGCAACATACGGCCGCGGTCGTAAATTTGAAAACCTTAATATTTTTAGTTTTGCGCGGCCAATAAACAACAAAATTTTCCCAACGTACAAATATTAAGATCAAGTGCACAATGCGATGAGCAACATAGGTTCCCAAAACCGAGAATCATGGTTGAAAACACGAGTTCTTAGAAATGATGCGTCAAAAGTTTGGAAACTCTGTTTCTCCCATTTTTCCCACATTCCCATTCATTTTGTTTTTGCTTTTCAATGTTTGCATGTTTTTCTCAACTGTATTTCAATTTCTGAACATTATGTAATTCTCAAAGTAATTCATGTAAAAAAGTAACGTTGTCTTTTTAGGAGAGATTTGTACACACCCGGCAGTGTGGAACATAAAGGAGTTGTTTCTCCGTAGTTTATTTTGAAGCGCTAATTACGCTGCTTTTTAGCATCAGCAGGGTCGAGATAACATGTGGGGACAACCCTATATGAAAGATAGCCTTACAAGAAATTGAACTTGGCTTTTATCAAGAACATCGGATAGTGGTCCTCACGCCTCGTCTCGTCCTCAACGAAAGGGTCCTTCTTAGGTTTTCTATCATGGTTCTTAGGTTTTCTATCGTGGTCAGTTGAGTGGAAGTGAAAGTGCTGTCTATCATCGACCGAGCGTGGTGAATATTGCGGAAGATGTCCTCAAAAGAAACTGTTGTTGAGCTCCAAGAGAAGGAAAGTTCGACAGTTCTTGCGAGTCAACGGTTGGGCCGAGCCAAAGGCGATAGGCCAAAAATTGTGCTTAGCGGCGAGTCGAATCTCTGATTTCTTTGAAACGACTATCAGTGTTGTAAACTGTTCTGTCCGCAGCAAACCTAGTTGTAGGTATAGCATCAAACTAGTCAGATATTGTGGAAGTGCTGTATTAGTCAAGGGTGTGTCAGATCATTCGATGATTTCTTAGTTTTTTTTTAGCAGACATCGAAATGTGGGCTGAGCTCAATACAAGGATAGTCAAAAAGACAATGCTGTTCTTAGATAGTCAGAACTAGCCTTAAAATATATGCTATCTTTCATGATGCAAGACTACCTTCTCAATGAAGCCTTTCTGAATCCGTAAAAAGTGCTGTTATGAACGGGCCAAATCAAGGTGCAAATTCTAGCTGAATTATGCAGCACAGGCATGAGCTCCCTAGTCATTGAATCCACATTTTAGTAACAGGATGGTTTGGTTGACAGTGTGCAAGCTTCGCCTTCAGAGAGCATACAGGGTGGCTACTAAATATCGGCGCATGGTTCGTTGAAAATATTTTTACAAAGAGAAGCTATTACATCTTCAGAAGTTTACTATTGTGTGCAATGAAACATAGCAATACATTAGTAAAGAGGGTGTTCAGAATGGCTTCCTTCGTTAGCGATACAGGCTTCAAGTCTCTTCTCAACTGACATCACCGTGGGCCGCAAGCAGTTGGCGCCGACTTCCTCTCATAAGATCTTCACACTGGAAGTGGCGCATAATTCCTGAAACGAGAAGCAGTTATTGTATTCGACAAGCGGACATTCTGCTTGACGTCGCTTGCACACAGGGAGCCGTTTTCTAGGACCTGTAATGGTATGAGCAGGAGTGACTTCTGGAACCGAGACAAGGCTGGTCTTTGTGGAAAAATCCGCGAAAACTAACGCCAAGATGTACCGGGAAACAGTTTCGCGTGATGTGCTCTGTCCGTAGACCGTTTCGACTTTCAGTGGACGTCACTGTACTCTTCAGCAAGACTGGGCGCCGCAAAATCTACGCTGGAGCTGTGTGACCGCCGTTTTCCAGGTCGCTGGTCACAAGATATTTGGCCATCTAGCTCACCCGATTCAAACCAATTGAATTTCGCGATATGAGGCTTCTTTTAGCAGAAGGTGCCTTCTATGCAACGTCGAAGTTTGGATTCCCTGAAGGCTCCCTTGGAGAAGGCGTGAAAGGATTCCGACGTCGGCTTTTAGCGGCCCACCGAGATGTCAGTTGATATGAGACTTGAACCCCGTATCGCTACCAAAGGAAGCCATCTCGAGCACCTTCTGTAGTAAAGTACTGTCATGTCTGATTGTATATAAAAATAAACATATGAATGTGGAATAGCTGCTCCTTGTAAAAATATGGTCAATAAACCATGCGCCAATACTTAGAAGCCACCCTGTAGACATGTTCTAGTTCTTCAATATCATTAAAAAACGATTCCAGCATAGAATTGTACAGCTTCTCAACAAATTACTCATTTCTCAGTCTGATCGAATTGATTATTGTACTGAATTCGATTGAAAGGGTGGGGCTCCCGAACTTTGGATGCGCCACTTTCGAGAAAAGAAAACTTTTTCAGAAACAAAGAAAACTTTCAAACTTTCGACCGCTAGTGTACATTCGCTGCTTCGCTGCTTTCAATTCCAATTTTTCAATGCTCCACTGGCACAATCGTCTTTATGAGAGAGTGAAACTAGCTCATCTGCTACACTGCCAACTCCTACTGAACGGTGAAAAGAAGGCATCTATCAACTGAGTTACGGTTTTCACGTCCTTGAATGTTATACAGCGCATTCTCTCTCCCAGTTCCGCATGCTTCTCAACTACATACATAAGAAATGATACCGCTAGGAGCGCGCTATTAAGTGAGCAATTATTCTGAACGTCCATCTTGCTTGTCTGAAGTCACAATCAGAGCACTTTTCGGTTGGGTCTATGGAGATGGTGTTTGAGATTGACGAGATTCAGTAAAGGAAAAATTCAAATGTTCACGTTTGTTCTAAAATCAGGCATAGAATGACAATAGATGGTGCCCCTTCGAAAGAGGGGCAAGGAAGTTGTCAGTGGGTCGTATTGCTGAAGACAAGCTCCAGTGCCGGCCATATCAGAAGCTTCTCTTCATTTGCGATATCAGCAAGCGGAAGAGTGGCAAAAAATGCAAAACCATGCCGACCCGCTTCTGTGAAGAGACGCATATCCCCATATCTCCCCGACAATATGATTTTCTCCAGTGTATCCAATCCGCAGAACGACTGTACTCTGACCACAAAAGTCGAAAGTGCCATCCCTCGAGGAAATTGCGGGAGAATTAGCGACTCGGCTACAAAATCGTTCCATAGTAACACCACGGCCAACTGAAAGAAGCCGTCAATCTTCGCATTCAGGCGAGAAGATCAACAAACACTGACACTTTGAGTAGATGTTCTGCGTGCATAGCACGACTCATACTTCGTGAGCAACACGTGGTGTTCTTAGCAGGTGAGTGCTTCACTCACAGAAGCAGCCTAGTAATGATGACGGCCTCACATACTCGACTTAGTTAGCATTGAGGAATAGACGTTCTGTTTGTCTGAACCCACACCACTTTTCAGTGTAGTTCATGGTTGAAAGCGCGTCCCGTTCAAACTGCCATCCAAGTGAATATAACGCAGGCGAATGCCTTGAAGGGACTGACCGAGAAATACTCGTGCGAGAACTTCATTAAGCGATCTCCAACGTGTATTCGTGCCAATGCGGAAAATTTCGGTGATTGGCTGCAGCATACATGACTGTTATACATGTTGCAACTAAACCAATGCTTCCCGAAGCGATAAACATCTTGCGTTTCATCCGTTTGACTGCGGCAACCTCTTTCGCTTACCACGAATACTTTGTCCCCGCTTTTAAATGACGGAGAAGATGCGTATTGCCTTTCTAATTTCGAATTGAACAGTTGGCGCTTTCGAGCAATCGGCACATGTCACCTCTAAAAACGTTAAAGAAGGCATAGGCATCGCAAAATCGCAAAATCGCGTATCGCAAAATTTAGGATGCCAGAGATTTTATGACGCCGAATATTTCCGACGGGGGCCTTTCACTCGTGAGCAACTTGGGTGCTAGAAATCGGTGTGACTGTTCACGTTATTATGGCAAAGTTCTAAACCACAAGTCAGGATTGAGTTAAGGCGTTATTTTGTTTGAAAATGAGACGAGAAGCACAATGAGGAACATACGTGGAGAGGAAAAACAAAAGCCATCGCAGAGAACATTGAAATTCTCTCGTGAGGCTGTTCTCTCGTGAGGCTGGCTGTGATATAACGGATAGACACTGAGCTGCGAGGAGAGGGAGCAGGTGAGATAGTACGTTGCACGAGGGCGCAAACACCACGTGTGGCGCGATTGATACAGTGGCAGCGCCGGCAGCACACAAGACAAGGCTTTAGCCGCGTTGTTTCGCACTTTCAAAGCAACACCTCCAGCAGAAGTCATCCATTCATTCGAAGAGCCACTCACTGGGTGGGATAGAGTAGCCCACGTAGCAGAGATGTGCCGTTGTCGTGGCTCAAAAGTGCGCGAAAACGGCGCTAGGGTCTTACAAAGCTGACATTTGGCCACTAATGTTGGCCTTTGGCTGCGTGTCCTAGTATTACTATTTTATTTTTTAATTTACCATTATTTTGTTTTGATTTTATTTTTTTTGTGTTGGTGCCTATGTTCTTGTTTTATTAATGCACGATTGCAATTGCATTTCTAATGGCTCGTGCAAGCAAGAAATCCAGACAACTAGTCCGACACGCGGTCCCTTATTTCAAGAGAGGTCCTTGTTTGAGGGCCTCATCGTCGGTTTGTTTGTTTCTTTGCAATCAACTCGGCATCCACAGCCTTGTTATGGATCGCTTCTACCCTCCAAATCAATCGGGGTGCGGCAGTGTCGCGTCTCCTGCGTTTAGGGTCCCCTTTTCACTTTTGAGACCTGATCTCGCCACGTGGCTTCGAGGGTAGATAGATGAAACTTGTCATTTCTCGATAATGGAATGCTGATACTGAATGTATAGAATGCGAAGACGTCAAATGAAGCACAAATTAGACAAGCTTACGACAGATCAGCTTCATCTCCATTACAGCGAAGTAAGGAGTAGTTGGCAGGACCCATTTCGAGTATTCCCACTCCAATGCGCATAGAAACGTTCATTTTCAGACAACATGGAGTGATATTCGAGCAAGCAAGGTGTGACAGAACACAAACACTTCGAGATCGCCACAATCTTCATCCGCAGCAGCCATTGGCAGAATTATTGATCTTCTTAAAGGTATTCCGCCAGTGAAGAATCACCGCACACGCACATGTTAATTCAACGGGTGCATGTTCAACTCGAGTAACAACCTAGAAATTTCGAAAAAGGAAAATCTTACGTATAGTGCAGAATAACCTTGGCAGCAACAACAAGAATTATCAACAGGAGGGCAGCTCAAAAAAAGCCGAGGCCGACATGTTCGACTACATCTCTCTCGATGGACAGCCTTACACTTCCTTGGTACTGAATGTGTTTAATTTAATTGTCTAAATTTTTCTTGTCAACGAATTGAGTTTCCTCGTGATGACGATTACTTCAACAGAGCTGCAGAAAACCGGGGACCACTTGGACGCTCTACCGTCAGCGCTTACCACGAATGTCTCCGATTTCTGCATGTGAAGGAAAATCGAACTTCTTCACACAGCATTCATTTAGCTTCCATTATTTTGCCCCATCTGTACGGTGCCCCGTTGAGTTGCCAACCCCCCCCCCCAATTTTTCAGTTCCTGGCTCGGATGGAGTGTCTATAAATCGGCACAGCAGCCCGCGTTTCAGAAAACTAACCAGGAAAGGATGATGGGTTGAATTGGCTATATGAAAAGAGAGTTGCACCACGGTGCGTGGTTTTGGCTGGTTGAAGCGCTGGGATTTCAATCTGTAGGTTAGTGGTTCAAGTCCTGGTGAGCCTTTTTTCTTTGCATTTTTGTTACTGAGCATTTGTAATGAAACATGATTTTCTCATAAATGGTCCATCTCACATTGCTTTTTGATAAGCTTGAGATCATTGACATCGAGATTTTCCTCAACTTGAGGCGCGCTGGATAGGGTTATTCCGCACCAGCATCCGTAGCACGTATTTCAGCTGTTTTTAATTGAGACGAATGTGATATCTGCATTAAGTCAAGTTGCAACTGGGGCCATAGGAAAATTCGAGATTTTGACAAAACTTTGACAAGTGGACGAGTCACTTGTACATCCCCCTAACCAGTAGTGGCAGGGCTAACTTATCCTCGACGACGACCTCTTTATTCGAAAATAACACCATGTGAGTGCTGGGATTCTGCAGACGGAAGTTCTAGACATTTTTTCCAAACACATTCTTTAGAAACATGATCGGAAGTTATTTCATCTGGAGGCTAGTTTACGATGACAGGTCGACAGAAGAATAGATGGGATACTCATTTCAATTCGAAATTAGGCTAAAATCTCAGATTTAGCTACAAATTTGCCATCACAAGTATTTTCACCTCCGGAACACGAATATCACACCCATTTGCTGCGAAAGCGAACGCCAAGAGTTCTGCGTGCTCTATGCGCAGTCATCAGCAAGTAGCGCCCAAACCTTTTGGAACCCCTCGCCAACTCTCATACGGGTAACTATAGGCAGGCGTTAATCAAGTCACGAAATTGGGAGACTTTCTCAACCATTTACAGCGAAGGCAAAACGGGAAATACGTCAAGGAGTTGAACCTACGACCTCTCACCTGAGAGCCTGGACCACTACGATCGCTCTATCCTGCTTCACAACTCTGTTCAGAGAACTATATGGCAAATTTGGAAAGTGGATTCGAGTTCAGCGTTTAAAGCCACATCCAACAGAGTGGTTCTCATTTTATAGGGCATTTTGACCAACCATCCCTTCCTGGTAAGAACGGTCTAGTTTGATCTTGATCAATGTGAGGTCTAGCTTTACTGCGTTTTTTTTTTCAAAAAATGAACCGTAAACGTGTGAGCACAAGGAGAAACCCAATCTTTAACAAGAAATGCGTTTTCAGCATCGACCCATATAATATGTACGTCAATTAACACCGCCTCTTTTGGAATTCTTCAATCAAGCTTGACAGCATCGACCATTCCTTGATGTTTGTGTTTTTTGGAGTTCTCCGACATAGTGGTTGCACTGCCTCGTTCTGGCCCCGTCGTCTCACAAGGCCAAATATGACAGGGATCGGTGCATATATCCCCTTGTGGACCTGTCAGGACTCCTCGACGCACGCTTGACCGTGCTCGCAAGTCTCTCTTGAGACAGAATATGTCTCATACTTACCGCATGGTGACAAAATTGAATCGATTCAATGCGTACCAGGCGGGTTTTAGGTATGGATCATTTTCCCTCTGAATAGTGACCTTTGAGCAAGAATTCTTCTTTCAGGCTCGCCAGGGCCGAGATCTTAAAGGCAGAATTTACGATGAGAAAGCAACCCATTCTTGATTAAGGTAGGGATGGTGAATAGTACCAGAAAGAAAGCGAAACCACGAAAAACGGTCCCGAAAGTCGGAAACCAGGTCAATCTTTGACGTGCTTTTATATGGTGGTGTTGCCGAGGACAAGGGGGGACTGACTAGTTATGTGGTAGACCACTTACAGAGGGGAGGCAAAAAAAGACATTTTGCCCATGTCGCACTTCGGCACTTTTTTCTTCACAGAGATTGCCGTCGTTGACGGAAGTTTTTAAGCAAAATATCCCCTAAATGTCCCTCTATAAGTAAGCGCCTGCCCTCATTCACTGCCCTCACGGTCTTCAGAATATGACGTCATCTGTCGACGTTGTCGAGCTCAAGGTGGCCTACAGTAACTGCTTCAGCCTGAAACTCTTACACAGTTCCTTGAATCGATTCAATGTGGGATAGATTCCTAGGGACAACCCCCTCGGAACCTGCCTTTTGGAAACCTTTGTAATGGTACACAATCCGTCGAGGACCCCATTGAGCTCTACCAGTGCACCATGTTTCCGAGGCAATTTTTCTCTGATGCCACCCACGTAGATGGCTACTATCAATAATTTCTCATGAAATGAAGTGTGCTCTTCAATCCTAAGTCGGGTGCACTCGCTTTGAATCGAGCGAAGTGCGATCAAATCGATTTAAGTACGGATACAAAATGTCTCTTTTTTTATTGCCCCCCCCCCCTGTATATGCAGTACATGAGTGCAACATTTCCCGATTTATTCGTACTATTCTCCGTAGTTGAATAGTGAAGGCTAAAAGAGAGATCCTGAAAAACTTTTAATCATGAATTGTTTTGAAGTGATCACAATCAAAGGCATCATTCTAAGATTTTAGATACACTCACTACGAAGCTGTGGGTGAATCTAAAATGCTGTGCCCACTGAAAGTTTCAAGCAAGTTAGAAAATTGATAAATCAGAGTACGGCATAAGCAATTCATGGGCAGCTTTTCTTCCGTGAAAGAGAATGTGACTCTGACTAGATTTGCTTGAGGCTATTTTTGTTTGACTTTTATTTGCGAGCAGCGTTTTCTTCACGTTAAACGAATTTGAGGCAGAAACTTGTTTTTGAGATCATTTTTTACTCACAGACCTTCTTCAAAATATTCCTGGCGGATCCACTGTGTGATCGGGACATTTTTTTCAATAAAAAAACGAACTGTGATCGATATGGTGCTAAGGTGCAGGATGGATATCTGTGAGATTCATCGCGTTTTATTTCAAACTTTTTCTGTGCCGTTGCCTTGATTGTAACTTTGTTATCATATAATACATGTATACCCTGTACGTCCGTCGCACTCCTAGA
>KZ345444.1:70391-80790 GCA_002352805.1 Teladorsagia circumcincta
AGGTTGAGTCATAAGTAATTGCCGATTTCTCAATACCCGCACCATCTCTCCCTAACAGTGTTTGTGTTGTTCCCCGCAAAGAAGTACGTAGCGACTTAAGTGTCCTTTCATAATACGAAATTCCACCGTACGCACACGTCTGCAAGGAGAAATAATGCCGTCGCTTTCGACACATGTTCGTCACTGTCTACTTTGCGAGATCCGTCTGGGGACCTCAGCAAGAGGAGCCTGTCGGAATATTTGTGAGTCAGGAGGACCAGGCTCGCTAAAAGAGAATATCTGTTGAAATAGGATCGGGAAGCTTCCTCAAGGCGACTACTGTCCTGGAGATTTGGACACCCAGTGACCGTAGATACTGAACGGAAGCAAGAGATTCTTGGAGGCAACCCGGCAACAGTGACCGTCAAACTGTAATAGACCTTCAGCCCTCCCAGTGCACCATGTGTCGCTCCCTCTGAGCCACGGAGAAATTGTATACGCGGGGAAGATGGAATTCTCACATGTTGGACGTGGTGGTTTGGAGGGCACATGTGAACATCTCCCAAAACTCGCTGTCTAGATGTCGTAATTTCGAATGGCTTGGCAAGCAGTCACTGGGATTAAGGAGTGCGCAGTCTACTCAAGCGACATACGGAAGAATCAGTGGGAACACGCAGCCCAGCAGTGCTCCGGATATCGCCAAACTGAGGCTTCCAATACATGAAAATGTCCCATTGCGCAGCAGCTCGCAACCCACATGAAACGAGGGAATGTCAGAATAGCGTACAGAATTTTTGCCTGGTGATGTTCTCCCGCTCTTCGTAATCCACTAAGGTATAGCAACTAACCACCAGTTGTCCCGCTTGCTTGCTCGCTTCCTCAATGAGAAAAACTACCGACATCGCGAGCACCTCAAAACAGACATCCACTGATACTTGACGCCGAAGATTCCTTATTTCCGTGAGGTAGGTATCCTTTCACTCTCGTGTAGATAGAGGACAACTGTACACAGCTGCGGTAAATATGGCACTCAATCAAGATGGTTCAAAAGAAAGTTGTGAGCATTTGAAATTTTTGGTCAAAACGGCAATTACTTATGACTCAACCTAATATAATCTATGTATTTCAGGCCCGAAGAAGGTGTTATACACCGAAATATCGCGGAAATTTCCAGAGGAATTCTTTTGATTTTTTGGCTTCTTTTTCAAAGTTTTTTGGAGTTTTGTGAACTTTTGGAATTCTTTTGGAATAAAAGTATTTGGTGCCTCTCTGTGTTATACAAATTTAGGTCTGATGAGGCTCCGGGACAGCACAATACTACGAGAATTTTTCATAATGCAGCCAGTTGTGCTGAATACTAAGCTTTCTCACAAGAATTTGAAATATAGTTGGAATTTCGTCACAGTTTGAAGTTTCTTGAGGGAAGATGTTTCCATTCCTAACTCCTTCTCCCATTCAACACTGAAAGCCAGTTTTTTTTCCGAGGTCAGCCTTCAAAACATATCAAAATTTGAAGCGATTGATTGATTTGATTCAAAAGAAAAAATTTACTGTCGAAGAAAGAATTCCAGCAAAGACTTTTAAGCTCTTCCTAGCCGTATTTCTGAGAGGAGCAATAGTGCGGAAAATGCTAAAATCGTTTCACAAATAACGGAAGCAGATTTTGTTCCAGAGTCTCGAGGCATGTGCAGAGGTATACATACATCTCCTTTTGAGTGGGCCGATTGAGCAGCCGACTTTCCCCAGGCTCTCTCCTGCTGCACCGCTCCTCCGTATTCACCTCTTGTAAATCATATGTATGTTAAAGTTTTTTTTGCAGAAAGTGTGAAAAAAAGCCTTACAATTTAAGTTTCTGTCGACACTCTACGAGATCAAAGCAACGATTTCATTGACTCGGACTCGTCGCATGGTATAAGCCTATTTGACAGTCAGTAGAGAAACTGTCGAGTTAGACAATTCTTATATGTATCCGCTTCCACAGTTTTTTTTCCATGGTGAACATTCATGAAAATCAGCAAGACGGCAATACACACGATGCGTTAGGAGGTATGATGTGAACGAGGTGCGGTTGACCGCCGCTGGCCATCGCGCTCACCGCCTTTGAACAAGATCTTTTGAGCTTCTCTTATAATTTCTTTCCGGTCAACCTTTTAGGTTAATTATAGAGCAATTCTGCCTCGAAGGTGCGATCCATTTGCTCACGTCGTTAATCGCGCCAAACTTGAAGAATTTGATAGAGAACGTTTTAATAATGAACATTTTAATACTCTAGGCATCTTAGCTGCGTCCTCGTAGGGTGGTAGGTCAGCAACGCTGCTTAGCGCCGCTGCATTCAGAATCTTCTCGCCCTTTGAGGATGCGCGATGGTGGTCTATGTGTCGGAATTGTCGGGCTAGGTTTCAGAGATTTCATCATTCAATCTTGCATGGCGACAAGTGAACACAGAACGTAGAATAGAACGAATGTTGCCTAGATTTCAAAAGCCAGACGACGGTGCTGGTTCATAGAAAGACGTTGGGAGGGCTGAATGCGCCACAAATTCCCATAAATGCAAAGTTTGGGATTAGACCAACCTAATACGCCTTTATAGTGGCTAGAAGTGCGTGGGACGCAACTGGAGAAGGCGCGCCACGTTCCTGCACCAAAAACGTGTTACTAAGACGCTAGACGCTAAGGACTTTAACACGCTCCACCAATTGCGACACGCTTCTCCCACCGCTCGATATTTTGTCTGCGTTGCAATGTTGATATGCTATGCTTTCCCCACACGGATTTTTCTACCGCTCAAATTGCCTCTCATCTCCCTGCCGGCCTTTTGTACTTCTCTGCAGCGTAGAGCAAAAAGCTCGTACTTTCTCTGTATTTCATCATTTTTTTCCTTGTCTTCCTCTGGCGGTCGACACACACCCCTAATTGCACATTTGAATGGAATATCCCATCACTTTAATCCCAAATCTTGCCTTAGAAAACGAGAGATTAGGATTAATTAGGGTATTGAAGGAAGCTACGTGCACCAGAAAAAGCAGTAGTCAGGGTTACAGAGGAAGCGAGATGTGGTCCTTTCGCGGTCTAAGGTGCGCCAGTTACAGCACGCTGGGCTTGCCAGTCCATTCTGAGCTCTGCCTCCGCCTGAGCTTCACCTATTAGTGGTTGCCAGCAGCAGCATCGTTAAGCTGTCATTTTGAAGAGGTATTTTACTTCGAGCGGCTGTATTGTATAACTTTTGTATGAAAAGCGTTATCAAAAGCAAGGTATTTGTTGGCATGATGATGGCTATTAGGAGAACACGTGCACACGACTCCTCACGAGGTTGCTAGATCGTCCTATCTTGGTGGTCAACGGCCAGGAATAGAGGTCAAACTTTGTGTGTTCTAGACAGATTTATCTGCTTTTTTCACTACTGGCCCATTACTCAGAATCCCTAATTCCTTTGTGAATACAACCCAATCTCATCGTAATCTCTCGCTTCAAATGAACTGCAGCGTACTCGTGTGCACTGCGATAGTGATGATAGATCACCCCACATAAACACATAGCTTACAAATCCATCTGAGTTTGACGGCATCAGCCTCTGTCTTGTCTCGTGTCAGCGAATAAACCATCTGGTCAATCTCTCGCGGGTATGTTAGGGCCAAACTTCACCGTCGCGTGATTTACGCAATTCACTAGCATTTTGAGCGAGTCGCTAGCATTCGAATGGTTCCAAATGAGAACGTGAGCGTCCTCGGAGCGCCGAAAGATGCTAGAAAGGTGCTCGCAAGATCTTGTGAGTGTTTGAGAGCAATTATTGTCGAATGCCTCAAAAAATCCGTTACATAGCTGTGATCCTGCCAAGGCACCCTTCAATCTCTTGAGAACTTTGAACACTGAGAATCGTGGAAATCGCCAGCAAATCGTGCCACGGTCCCAGCGAAACAAGAGCACAAGGATAGAGTCTTCTACAAACATTGGCGCGCTTCCTCCTGATTACAGCCTCTGTGCAAGTTCTTGTTTTCTAAAATGGCTCAAGTTCGCCACCTGACGTGTACAAAATGCAGATTCAGTGACAGCCCTCCACAAATGCGCGCACAGGCGTAACCTTGGCATCAATTCAACGACATGGTGATAATATCAAGTTATTTCATCTTCAAAATACGTCTCGGTGAGGTGGCCGTAACTTGCGTCCTGCGAGTCCATTGGTCAAAACTGTTTGCACCCTCTTTCTTCTTGTTCATCCGGAGAATGCCGAGGAAAGCTCTCCTGAAACTGAAAATATCAGATTGGTGCGAATGAAATGTCGTTTTCAATCATCAATTATTTGCATATATAATCAGTAATGAAGCACATCAACCTGAAGCATTATTATTACCTGTGTCACAGGTTCATCTCCTTTCGTTACGCGAAGCATGAATGCCTACCGCGCAGAACTCTTTCTAGTTCGACTCGAAGAAGTTAGGCATTCAAATTTTGACGTCGTTGAGGGTATAGAATTGGTGTGCTGCTAAGGAGGATCGCGCTGACCTGGTCAGTGATAGTCGGACGGCGCCAGACCTGTGCTATATGGCGCGAGAGGTAGAGCGTCCCAGCCCAGCTCCTCGATTTCTTGTTGCAAGATTCTCGCGACATGTGGTGGTGCATTATCGTGCCATATTTTTCCGTTCATTTTTTC
Source organism: Teladorsagia circumcincta (assembly GCA_002352805.1). NCBI lineage: Eukaryota > Metazoa > Nematoda > Chromadorea > Rhabditida > Trichostrongylidae > Teladorsagia > Teladorsagia circumcincta. The sequence goes on from KZ345444.1 coordinate 75,019, forward strand.
ATTCACCCTTCGATGACGCGGGGCTCTACCTGGAAGGTGGAGCTATTATGCGCAGAGTTCAGCTGCAACTGTATAGCCCACAAGGATACCTAGTGGTACACCGTTGCTGTACTGTATCTCCACATAAAAACATAACTTTGTTTCCGTGGATGTCTGGTTTCGAAGTCTACCTCAGTTGTCCGTCAGCCGCCGACAGCGCCCATCTTCTCTCTTTGTTATCGAGGAACGTCCTATTGTGAAATACGCTTACATAGAAGTGAAGTGCCGTCTTCCTTTCGGAGATATGAGACAGAGTTCCAGTACTGGGCATTAGTACCGCTCGCTCGTGTCGCTCAGGAAGACCGAGTCCATTTCCTATTCTGAAAGATCTTAACAGACGGACGTGGAAATTTTTAGATTTTACTGTTGACACAGTCAAATCCCTCCAAGAGTTTCACTGTGGTTTGGCGGAGGCTCGAACGTTGGCTTTCTTTAGTGCCCGTTTCTACACGTATGAGTCAATATCCATTCTCTTCGCACTCAAGTCTTCACCTCAGAATTGTAAAAGCTGGAACCATAGCTGGAATTGCATCAGAGCCAAAGCGTCGCTACGCAGTGTTTTGCCCACGACGAGTGAGATTCTTTGACTGTGTTTGCTTGCTTGAATGCGTGCGCTCAAACGACGTTTTCCGATCATCACCTTTGAGCGAAAGTTTCGGCTTGAAGAGCATCCGCTTGATGACGCCCAAGATTTTTCAATATGCGCGCGCGCTGAATCGCTCTCTCTGTTGAATGGTATTCCATCCTCACAGATTGTGTTTCAGCTGAGAAACAAAGGTACAGAGGAAAGCGACATTTTAAATGTTCCAACCTAATATTTGCCTATGTCGCTCCTCTAACTATCTTGTTGTGACCATAGTAAGTCCTACTACATACAGTGCGGTTTGTATTATTTGTAATAATTATAAGGTTACCCTCAAGTTTTGCATTTCAGAACATTTACCCAACTGGGGACTATTCTGCTGTCACCAGCTGATTCTACGCCATTAGCGACCTTTGACATACAAATTTGGCGGGAGCAGCTTCTTCTGACTTTCTAATTTTTTTCTTGATTTTTGCACCGTTCCTTAATTATAAGGTCACTCCAAGAAAAAGAACAGTTACGCGTGATTAATGACAGATATGACAGATGTTCCGGATATGCAAAATTTGATGATGATCTTCTGATTAGAAACTTGCTGTAATAGTCGGATAAGTGCGTATGTTGATGTATATGTTTGCCCGAAAATTCGGGTACCAGCGGTCGTCAGGAGTTGTTTTCAAAATATGATATGCAGGGGTGGCCAAAAAAAAAAGAGACACTTCACTCCACGTTAAAAACGGTTAAGATCGCCTTGAGCTCGACGGCGATCGAAGATGACGTTATATTCTGAATGCGACGAAGGTATCGAACTCGGGCGTGCACCTGCGTATGAATGCGAGTAGAAGATCGCTGATATCAGTCAGGAAAAAGTTGGTTTTTTAAACTACCTCGGTGGAAGGTGGGACGAAAACATGTTCGATGGGGAACACAAAGCGATAACAACTGGAGCAGGGATGGGCGATGGTTAAGATTGTAGACTCATGTCTGAGATAGGACGTCACCCGGAAGTGGCGCACGGAACCCCCGCCCTAGTTCTGAGGACAGTATGCGAGGGCTACCGAGCAGTGAACGGTCTCGGCCAAAGAAGCTATAGTGCGAATCGGAACTCTGAACGTAGGATCACCGACTAGAAAGTTCCGGGATGTTGCTGATCTAGAAATCTAAGACCTATGCCTGCAAGAAACATGGAAGGAAGCCAAGGCTAGGGAAATCGGGGAAGGTGTCGAGCTCTACTACAATGGCGGGATACCAAGTGGAACGGCGTGGCCATAGCGGTAGCGGAGTCGCTTAAGGACTATGTTTCCGCTGTGAACAGGTTCACTGGTCGGATAATGACTGTGAGGATAAACACGAAGGAGGGGTACTGGACCTTGATCTCCATATACGCACCGCAGGTCGACGGCCCCGAAATTGAAAAGGACGAGTTCTTTCTGCGTTTTGACGACGCCATCAGATCGATTCCAGACGGCGACTACCTAAGCATAGCAGGTGATCTAAATGGCCACTCGGCAATGACAGGAGAGGTATGGAAAGGGTGCATGGTGGAAGAGGAATAGGAGTGAGAAACGCCGACGAAGAGGGGGTTCTAGACCTGGCTACGGTCCACAATCTGGCAGTGTGCAGCACGTTCTTCGCAAGAAGGGAGACTCAGAAGGTAACCTACTGTAGTGGAGAGCGACAAATGGAAATCGACCACTTGCTCGTCAGAAAATCATCTCTTAAAACTGTGAGGGACGTCAAGGTGCTTTCTGACAAAGAATTGGCTCTCCAACACAGGCCTCTCGTGGCAGACATAGCCATGGACCTCCCCAACAAGGTGAGGGTTATCACCGAGCGGAGAATCCGGTGGTGGAAGTTACACAATGCGGAGAAGGGCGACTTCATACGGAGGATAATGGAAATTGGTCTCAGAGATCCTAAGAGGCCAATCCAGCAGACTTGGAGCAACGTGGCTGAAACCATCCTACGGTGCGCCAAGAAGGTACCGGGCGAGTGTTGGAGTTGGAAGCGACAAAGCAGCGTGGTTCTAGAACGAGGTAGTCCATTTAGCCGTGAAGAGAAAGAAGGAAGCACACAAGCTGTGGCAAAAGAGAAGAAGCCCTGAAGACCTCGCTGCCTACAAGAGTTGCGAGAGGCTTGCTAAGGGTCATCGCCAAGGCTAAGAACTCGAAAAAGACGCCTTGCCCGAGAAGCTGGTGGGCCGGGATGCTGAGAAGTACTACAGCACACTCCTGATCGAGGAGCTCCCTCACGAAGAAGACTCGCGAGCAGAGGCGACGGCCGGTTCCCTCCCACTCTGGACAGAGAATGAAGTTCGTGGAGAAGTAGGAAAGATGAAGGTTGGGAAGGCAGTGGGTCCAGATGGGGTGCTAATCGAGGCATGGAAAGCGCTTGGAGAGTACGGGATAGCGTGGCTAAACCAATCCCTCAACACCGTCACGGCACAAGATGAAATGCCGCATGCCTGAAGAAGGAGTACCATCGTCCCTATCTTCAAGCAGAAGGGTGACGCAGTGGGCTGTTCCAGCTACCGCGGGATCAAGTTGCCCGCGCATACCATGAAACTATACGAGCAGCTGGTCGACTCTAGGCTGCGGGAGTTGATCCCGATCTCCCAGTAGAGTTCGAGTTCATGCCATAAAGGTCAACAACAGATGCCGTCTTCATCGTGAGGCAAGTGATGGAAAAATATCAAGAAAAGCGCCGACACTGCTATCTGGCCCTCCTAGATCTGGAGAAGGCGTTCGACCGCCTACCGCGAGCAGTACTGTGGAGAGCGCTCAGGGCACGGAACGTCCCAGAACACCTGATCTCCCTGGTGAACATGACGTGTACAATGGAGCCGTGGCAGCCATACGCACCCTACATGGTTTAGCAAGAGAGGTCAACATTGCGGTTGGTGTGCACCAAGGATCAGCTCTTAGCCACTTCCTTTTTTCCTGACACTAGATGTCCTGGTGAAGGGGCTCATGGAGGGACCACTAAATATCGTCCTCTACGCTGACGACATTGCCCTGATAGCGGACAGCAGAGAAGAACGTCAGAGCAAGGTGCAGAAATGGCAGAAAAAGCTGGCAGATGGTGGTCTTTGTTTGAATGCCAAGAAGACCAAGTTTCTAGGTTCTGAAGAGGGAAAAGAGCCAATTGTAGACGGGCGTGGAGAACCGTCGAAAGAGTGGAGGACCTTGAGAGCGATTTGGTAGTCGACGGTAGTGTGGACCAGGCAGTAAAGGCGAAGTATCAATCAGCGTGGATGAAGTGAAGGGAGTCCAGTGGAATCCTCCGCGATTAAAGGTGCTCCAGAACGCTCAAAGGGAAGGTTCGGAGAACTGTGGTGAGACTTGCGATGCTATACGGTAGCGAGTGCTGGCTCCTAAACCACGAAAGGAAGTTTTACGTTGCCGAGATGAGATGAGGATGCTGAGATGAGCATGTGGCTAGACGCGGCAGGGCAGGGTCAGAAACAAGGACGTCAGGTCGGTAATGGAGACTGAGCGATCCAGTTAAAGGTACGAGAACAACGTCTGCGATGGAATGGGCACGTTCTAAGGAGACCACAGGACCATCCGATAAGAACAGCGATGGAATTCGAAGCACAAGGTAAGCAAACGCAAGGAGCCCCAAAGAAGAGGTGGGGAGATCTCATCAAGAAGAACCTCACTGAAGTCAGGGCCACGGCAGGAGACACCCTGGATAGATCAAAGTTACGAAGACTAATAAGGACTGCAGACCGTGCGACTGCGCGAGGATAATGCGGAAAGGGAAAGAAAACGAAGGAGAATCTCCTTCAAATGAAAAAACAGGCCCAAAAACCTTAATTGCTCACAAAAACTCAAGAATGACCAAACTTGAAACTTGCCTGTACTCGGGTGCTCTCCACAAATAAACAAAGAAACTCGAGGATGCATTGATAATGACGAGCCAGCCGATCAACTGATTGATGGTATTCTCCACTGAGAAAGGAAATAGCTAAAATCATTATCGTAGTACCAACAATAGCTGTCGAGAAATTGGAAACTTCGTTTTAATCTAGTGCAGTCAATGGACAACGAAACTCCTCGACAATTTACATAATATGTACAAAATAAGCGACAGTAATATATGTCAAAATTTTAGAAACTTTTTCTCTCATCATTACAACTTTTACTCCTCAATGTTTGCATGTTTTTGTTGGTTTTAGTATCATCATCCAGTGTGTAATTTCAAAATGAGTTCATATAAAAAGGGAACAATATCTCCGTAGAAATCGATTTTTCAAATCCTACATTCCTAAACGGAATTCAAACTGATGATTCAGTGATTCAATCTTCATGACTTCACATTATAAGGAATTTGTGGCGTTACCGGAGTCAGGTAATAAAAAAGGATGATTTTCCAAGAAAACATCCTTCCAAGAGAAATGGCCTTTTCAACGGCTTTGAAGAGTGATTGGCACCATGTTTTGCAGAAATCCCCATAAAGAAACGAATTTTTGCGGTTCCTCTTCAATCAAATGAAATTCCGAGTGCATTTCAACGTCGGCCGGGATCTAGCAAATATATCGGTCGGTAAGTTGAGAAGGATGACCCACTGTCCACGGATCTCTTTCGATGAGGGTCCTTTCTCACTGGAAGATCTCTAGCCGGTTAGTGGCGAGGCTACGTGGCACGACCCCAGGTGGCGGATAGGATAAATCGCGGACCAAAAGCCACCATGTACTTGCCCTGAGATGCAGGTCGATTCAGGGGATGGACTTCCTGTTTCTGCAGTACTGTGTTGATTCATACCAGCTGTCTCCATTCAAGCGTATCCATGCATGCTTGCGTGCGTGGTGCTCTTGTTTGTCTGCGGTTGGTATCCTGCATGTCGGCACAGTCAAAAGCTTTCATTCAAGTGACTGGGAAGTACATAGGAGGCGATTCGGAGCCGCCTCCGAAAACTAAGCCCCTTGTTTCCGCTCTAGGATAGCGTGGCTAACTACCTGGAGGTCTATCCTAGCCCACACGACAGAGCCTGGCAAGCTGCTCGTGTGCCTTCAATATGCCGAAAACAGCAATATTAATGGGCCTCATTCCCCTGAACCCGAGGGAGTCCCCATTACGGCAGCGTTGGGTAGGACCGCTCGGGAGGACAACAGAGGCTTTGGCGGTGTGGGTGTCCTCGTCAACACG